>JAKWBO010000338.1:0-56326 GCA_034336685.1 Luscinia luscinia
GTGTGCCACTGAGTGTGCCGCCACGGCCGGCTCACCCGTGGGTGGGCGTGCAGAACGGTTTGCGGTTGCCTCTGTGTGTGCCGCCACGACCGGCCAACCCGTGGGTGGGCGTGCAGTAGGGTTTGCGGTTGCCTCGGGTGTGCCGCCACGGCCGGCCCACCCGTGGGTGGGCGTGCAGAAGGTCCTACGTTTGCCTCTGGGTGTGCCGCCACGGCTGGCCCACCCGTGGGTGGGCGTGCAGAAGTGCCTGCGTTTGCCTCTGGGTGTGCAGCCACGGCCGGCCCACCCGTGGGTGGGCGTGCAGAACTGTTTGCGTGTGCCACTGGCTGTGCCGCCACGGCCGGCCCACCCGTGGGTGGGCGTGCAGAAGGGCCTGCGGTTGCCTTTGGGTGTGCCGCCACCGCCGGCCCACCCGTGGGTGGGAGTGCAGAAGGGTTTGCGGTTGGCTCTGGGTGTGCCGCCACGGCCGGCCCACCCGTGGGTGGGCGTGCAGAAGCGCCTGCGATTGCCTCTGGGTGTGCCGCCACGGCCGGCCCACCCGTGGGTGGGCTTGCAGAAGGGCCTGCGGTTGCCTCTGTGTGTGCCGCCACGGCAGGCCCACCCGTGGGTGGTCGAGCAGAACTGTTTGCTTGTGCCACTGAGTGTGCTGCCACGGCCGGCTCACCCGTGGGTGGGCGTGCAGAACTGTTTCGTGTGCCACTGAGTGTGCCGCCACGGCGGGCTCACCCGTGGGTGGGAGTACAGAAGGCTTTGCGGTTGCCTCTGGGTGTGCCGCCACGGCCGACCCACCCGTGGGTGGGCGTGCAGAAAGAGCCTGCGGTTGCCTCTGGGTGTGTTGCCACGGCCGGCCCACCCGTGGGTGGGGCGTGCTGAAGAACCTGGGTTTGCCACTGGGTGTGCCGCCACGGCCGGCCCACCCGTGGGTGGGCGTGCAGAAGGGCCTGCAATTGCCTCTGTGTGTGCCGCCACGGCCGGCCCACCCGTTGGTGGGGCGTGCAGAAAAGGCCTGCGATTGCCTCTGGGTGTGCCGCCACGGCCGGCCCACCCGCGGGTGGGCGTGCAGAACTGTTTGCGTGTGCCACTGGCTGTGCCGCCACGGCCGGCCCACCCGTGGGTGGGCGTGCAGAAGAGCCTGCATGTGGCTCTGGGTGTGCCGCCACGGCCGGCCCAGCCCGTGGGTGGGCGTGCAGAACTGTTTGCGTGTGCCACTGAGTGTGCTGCCACGGCCGGCTCACCCGTGGGTGGGCGTGCAGAACTGTTTACGTGTGCCACTGAGTGTGCCGCCACGGCCGGCTCACCCGTGCGTGGGCGTGCAGAAGGCTCTGCGGTTGCCTCTGGGTGTGCCGCCACGGCCGGCCCGCCCGTGGTTGGGCGTGCAGAGGGTCTGCGTTTGACTCTGGGTGTGCCGGCACGGCCATTCACCCGTGGGTGGGAAATACAGAAGGCTTTGCGGTTGCCTCTGGGTGTGCCGCCACGGCCTGCCCACCGTGGGTGGGCGTGCAGAAGGGCCTGCGTTTGCCTCTGGGTGTGCCGCCACGGCCGGCCCACCCGTGGGTGGGCGTGTCGAAGGGCCTGCGTGGGGCTCTGGGTGTGCCGCCACGGCCGGCCCACTCGTGGGTAGGCGTGCAGAAAGGCCTGCGGTTTCCTCTGGGTGTGCCGGCCCTGCCGGTTCCACCCGTGGGTGGCGTGCAGAAGGGCCAGGGTTTGCCACTGGGTGTGCCGCCACGGCCGGTCCACCCGTGGGTGGGCGTGCAGATGTGCCTGCGTTTGCCTCTGGGTGTGCAGCCGCGTCCGGCCCACCCGTGGGTGGGGCGTGCAGAACTGTTTGCGTGTGCCACTGGCTGTGCCGCCACGGCCGGCTTACCCATGGTTGGGGCGTGCAGAAGGGTCTGCGTGAGCCTCTGGGTGTGCCGCCACGGCCGGTCCACCCGTGGGTGGGCGTGCAGAACTGTTTGCGTGTGCCACTGGGTGTGCCGCCACGGCTGGCCCACCCGTGGGTGGGCGTGCAGAACTGTTTGCGTGTGCCACTGAGTGTGCCGCCACGGCCGGCTCACCGTGGGTGGGCGTGCAGAAGGGTTTCGCGGTTGCCTCTGGGTGTGCCGCCACGACCCGGCCCACTCGTGGCTGAGCGTGCAGAAGGTCCTGCGTTTGCCTCTGGGTGTGCCGCCACGGCCGGCCCACCCGTGGGTAATCGTGCAGAAGGGCCTGCGTTTGCCTCTTGGTGTGCCGCCCTGCCGGACCACCCGTAGGTGGGCGTGCAGAAGGGCCTGGGTTTGCCACAGGGTGTGCCGCCACGGCCGGCCCACCCGTGGGTGGGCGTGCAGAACTGTTTGCGTGTGCCACTGGCTGTGCCGCCACGGCCGGCTTACCCATGGTTGGGGCGTGCAGTAGGGTTTGCGGTTGCCTTTGGGTGTGCCGCCACGGCCGAGCCCACCCGTGGGTGGGCGTGTAGAACTGTTTGCGTGTGCCACTGGGTGTGCCGCCATGGCTGGCCAACCCGTGGGTGGGCGTGCAGAACTGTTTGCGTGTGCCACTGAGTGTGCAGCCACGGCCGGCTCACCCGTGGGTGGGCGTGCAGAACTGTTTGCGGTTGCCTCTGTGTGTGCCGCCACGACCGGCCAACCCGTGGGTGGGCGTGCAGTAGGGTTTGCGGTTGCCTCCGGGTGTGCCGCCACGGCCGGCCCACTGGTGGGTGGGCGTGCAGAAGGGCCTGCGTTTGCCTCTGGGTGTGCCGCCACGGCTGGCCCACCCGTGGGTGGGCGTGCAGAAGTGCCTGCGTTTGCCTCTGGGTGTGCCGCCACGGCCGGCCCACCCGTGGGTCGGCATGCAGAACTGTTTGCGTGTGCCACTGGCTGTGCTGCCACGGCCGGCTTACCCATGGTTGGGCGTGCAGTAGGGTTTGCGTTTGCCTCTGGGTGTGCCGCCACGGCCGGCCCACCCGTGGGTGAGGCGTGCAGAAGCGACTGCGGTTGCCTCTGGGTGTGCCGCCACGGCCGGCCCACCCGTGGGTGGGCGTGTAGAACTGTTTGCGTGTGCCACTGGGTGTGCCGCCATGGCTGGCCAACCCGTGGGTGGGCGTGCAGAACTGTTTGCGTGTGCCACTGGCTGTGCCGCCACGGCCGGCCCACCCGTGGGTGGGGCTGCAGAAGAAGCCTACGGTTGCCTTTGGGTGTGCCGCCACCGCCCGGCCACCCGTGGGTGGGGAGTGCAGAAGGGTTTGCGGTTGGCTCTGGGTGTGCCGCCACGGTCGGCCCACCCGTGGGTGGGCGTGCAGAAGCGCCTGCGATTGCCTCTGGGTGTGCCGCCACGGCCGGCCCACCCGTGGGTGGGCTTGCAGAAGGGCCTGCGGTTGCCTCTGTGTGTGCCGCCACGGCAGGCCCACCCGTGGGTGGTCGAGCAGAACTGTTTGCTTGTGCCACTGAGTGTGCTGCCACGGCCGGCTCACCCGTGGGTGGGCGTGCAGAACTGTTTGCGTGTGCCACTGAGTGTGCCGCCACGGCGGGCTCACCCGTGGGTGGGAGTACAGAAGGCTTTGCGGTTGCCTCTGGGTGTGCCGCCACGGCCGGCCCACCCGTGGGTGGGCGTGCAGAAGGGCCTGGGTTTGCCACTGGGTGTGCCGCCACGGCCGGCCCACCCGTGGGTGGGCGTGCAGAAGGGCCTGCAATTGCCTCTGTGTGTGCCGCCACGGCCGGCCCACCCGTTGGTGGGCGTGCAGAAAGGCCTGCGGTTGCCTCTGGGTGTGCCGCCACGGCCGGCCCACCCGCGGGTGGGCGTGCAGAACTGTTTGCGTGTGCCACTGGCTGTGCCGCCACGGCCGGCCCACCCGTGGGTGGGCGTGCAGAAGGGCCTGCATGTGGCTCTGGGTGTGCCGCCACGGCCGGCCCACCCGTGGGTGGGCGTGCAGAACTGTTTGCGTGTGCCACTGAGTGTGCTGCCACGGCCGGCTCACCCGTGGGTGGGCGTGCAGAACTGTTTACGTGTGCCACTGAGTGTGCCGCCACGGCCGGCTCACCCGTGCGTGGGCGTGCAGAAGGCTTTGCGGTTGCCTCTGGGTGTGCCGCCACGGCCGGCCCGCCCGTGGGTGGGCGTGCAGAGGGGTCTGCGTTTGACTCTGGGTGTGCCGGCACGGCCGGCCCACCCGTGGGTGGGAGTACAGAAGGCTTTGCGGTTGCCTCTGGGTGTGCCGCCACGGCCTGCCCACCGTGGGTGGGCGTGCAGAAGGGCCTGCGTTTGCCTCTGGGTGTGCCGCCACGGCCGGCCCACCCGTGGAGTGGGGCGTGTCGAAGGGCCTGCGTTGGGCTCTGGGTGTGCCGCCACGGCCGGCCCACCCGTGGGTGGGCGTGCAGAAAGGCCTGCGGTTTCCTCTGGGTGTGCCGGCCCTGCCGGACCACCCGTAGGTGGGCGTGCAGAAGGGCCAGGGTTTGCCACTGGGTGTGCCGCCACGGCCGGTCCACCCGTGGGTGGGCGTGCAGATGTGCCTGCGTTTGCCTCTGGGTGTGCAGCCGCGTCCGGCCCACCCGTGGGTGGGCGTGCAGAACTGTTTGCGTGTGCCACTGGCTGTGCCGCCACGGCCGGCTTACCCATGGTTGGGCGAGCAGTAGGGTTTGCGGTTGCCTCCGGGTGTGCCGCCACGGCCGGCCCACCCGTGGGTGGGCGTGCAGAACTGTTTGCGTGTGCCACTGGCTGTGCCGCCACGGCCGGCTTACCCATGGTTGGGCGTGCAGAAGGGTCTGCGTGAGCCTCTGGGTGTGCCGCCACGGCCGGTCCACCCGTGGGTGGGCGTGCAGAACTGTTTGCGTGTGCCACTGGGTGTGCCGCCACGGCTGGCCCACCCGTGGGTGGGCGTGCAGAACTGTTTGCGTTTGCCACTGAGTGTGCCGCCACGGCCGGCTCACCCGTGGGTGGGCTGTGCAGAAGGGTTTGCGGTTGCCTCTGGGTGTGCCGCCACGACCGGCCCACTCGTGGCTGAAGCGTGCAGAAGGGCCTTTGTGTGCCTCTGGGTGTGCCGCCACGGCCGGCCCACCCGTGGGTGGGGCGTGCAGAAGGGCCTGCGTTTGCCTCTTGGTGTGCCGCCCCTGCCGGACCACCCGTGGGTGGGGCGTGCAGAAGGGCCTGGGATTGCCACAGCGTGTGCCGCCACGGCCGGCCCACCCGTGGGTGGGCGTGCAGAACTGTTTGCGTGTGCCACTGGCTGTGCCGCCACGGCCGGCTTACCCATGGTTGGGCGTGCAGTAGGGTTTGCGGTTGCCTTTGGGTGTGCCGCCACGGCCGGCCCACCCGTGGGTGGGCGTGCAGAAGCGACTCGCGGTTGCCTCTGGGTGTGCCGCCACGGCCGACCCACCCGTGGGTGGGGCGTGTAGAACTGTTTGCGTGTGCCACTGGGTGTGCCGCCATGGCTGGCCAACCCGTGGGTGGGCGTGCAGAACTGTTTGCGTGTGCCACTGAGTGTGCCGCCACGGCCGGCTCACCCGTGGGTGGGCGTGCAGAACTGTTTCGCGGTTGCCTCTGTGTGTGCCGCCACGACCGGCCAACCCGTGGGTGGGCGTGCAGTAGGGTTTCGCGGTTGCCTCGGGTGTGCCGCCACGGCCGACCCACTGGTGGGTGGGGCGTGCAGAAGGGCCTGCGTTTGCCTCTGGGTGTGCCGCCACGGCTGGCCCACCCGTGGGTGGGCGTGCAGAAGTGCCTGCGTTTGCCTCTGGGTGTGCCGCCACGGCCGGCCCACCCGTGGGTGGGCGTGCAGAACTGTATCGTGTGCCACTGGCTGTGCCGCCACGGCCGGCCCACCCGTGGGTGGGCTGCAGAAAAGGCCTGCGGTTGCCTTTGGGTGTGCCGCCACGCCGGCCCACCCGTGGGTGGGAGTGCAGAAGGGTTTCGCGGTTGGCTCTGGGTGTGCCGCCACGGCCGGCCCACCCGTGGGTGGGCGTGCAGAACTGTTTGCGTGTGCCACTGGGTGTGCCGCCACGGCTGGCCCACCCGTGGGTGGGCGTGCAGAACTGTTTGCGTGTGCCACTGAGTGTGCCGCCACGGCCGGCTCACCGTGGGTGGGCGTGCAGAAGGGTTTGCGGTTGCCTCTGGGTGTGCCGCCACGACCGGCCCACTCGTGGCTGAGCGTGCAGAAGGTCCTGCGTTTGCCTCTGGGTGTGCCGCCACGGCCGGCCCACCCGTGGGTGGTCGTGCAGAAGGGCCTGCGTTTGCCTCTTGGTGTGCCGCCCCTGCCGGACCACCCGTAGGTGGGCGTGCAGAAGGGCCTGGGTTTGCCACAGGGTGTGCCGCCACGGCCGGCCCACCCGTGGGTGGGCGTGCAGAACTGTTTGCGTGTGCCACTGGCTGTGCCGCCACGGCCGGCTTACCCATGGTTGGGCGTGCAGTAGGGTTTCGCGGTTGCCTTTGGGTGTGCCGCCACGGCCGACCCACCCGTGGGTGGGCGTGTAGAACTGTTTGCGTGTGCCACTGGGTGTGCCGCCATGGCTGGCCAACCCGTGGGTGGGCGTGCAGAACTGTTTGCGTGTGCCACTGAGTGTGCCGCCACGGCCGGCTCACCCGTGGGTGGGGCGTGCAGAACTGTTTGCGGTTGCCTCTGTGTGTGCCGCCACGACCGGCCAACCCGTGGGTGGGCGTGCAGTAGGGTTTGCGGTTGCCTCCGGGTGTGCCGCCACGGCCGGCCCACTGGTGGGTGGGGCGTGCAGAAGGCCTGCGTTTGCCTCTGGGTGTGCCGCCACGGCTGGCCCACCCGTGGGTGGGCGTGCAGAAGTGCCTGCGTTTGCCTCTGGGTGTGCCGCCACGGCCGGCCCACCCGTGGGTCGGCATGCAGAACTGTTTGCGTGTGCCACTGGCTGTGCCGCCACGGCCGGCTTACCCATGGTTGGGCGTGCAGTAGGGTTTGCGTTTGCCTCTGGGTGTGCCGCCAAGGCCGGCCCACCCATGGGTGGGGCGTGCAGAAGCGACTGCGGTTGCCTCTGGGTGTGCCGCCACGGCCGGCCCACCCGTGGGTGGGCGTGTAGAACTGTTTGCGTGTGCCACTGGGTGTGCCGCCATGGCTGGCCAACCCGTGGGTGGGCGTGTAGAACTGTTTGCGTGTGCCACTGGCTGTGCCGCCACGGCCGGCCCACCCGTGGGTGGGCGTGCAGAAGAGCCTGCGGTTGCCTTTGGGTGTGCCGCCACCGCCGGCCCACCCGTGGGTGGGAGTGCAGAAGGGTTTGCGGTTGGCTCTGGGTGTGCCGCCACGGTCGACCCACCCGTGGGTGGGGCGTGCAGAAGCGCCCTCGCGATTGCCTCTGGGTGTGCCGCCACGGCCGGCCCACCCGTGGGTGGAGCTTGCAGAAGGGCCTGCGGTTGCCTCTGTGTGTGCCGCCACGGCAGGCCCACCCGTGGGTGGTCGAGCAGAACTGTTTGCTTGTGCCACTGAGTGTGCTGCCACGGCCGGCTCACCCGTGGGTGGGCGTGCAGAACTGTTTGCGTGTGCCACTGAGTGTGCCGCCACGGCGGGCTCACCCGTGGGTGGGAGTACAGAAGGCTTTGCGGTTGCCTCTGGGTGTGCCGCCACGGCCGACCCACCCGTGGGTGGGCGTGCAGAAGGGCCTGGGTTTGCCACTGGGTGTGCCGCCACGGCCCGGCCCACCCGTGTGTGGGCGTGCAGAAGGGCCTGCAATTGCCTCTGTGTGTGCCGCCACGGCCGGCCCACCCGTTGGTGGGGGCGTGCAGAAAGGCCTGCGGTTGCCTCTGGGTGTGCCGCCACGGCCGGCCCACCAGCGGGTGGGCGTGCAGAACTGTTTGCGTGTGCCACTGGCTGTGCCGCCACGGCCGGCCCACCCGTGGGTGGGGCGTGCAGAAGAGGCCTGCATGTGGCTCTGGGTGTGCCGCCACGGCCGGCCCACCCGTGGGTGGGCGTGCAGAACTGTTTGCGTGTGCCACTGAGTGTGCTGCCACGGCCGGCTCACCCGTGGGTGGGCGTGCAGAACTGTTTACGTGTGCCACTGAGTGTGCCGCCACGGCCGGCTCACCCGTGCGTGGGCGTGCAGAAGGCTTTGCGGTTGCCTCTGGGTGTGCCGCCACGGCCGGCCCGCCCGTGGTTGGGCGTGCAGAGGGTCTGCGTTTGACTCTGGGTGTGCCGGCACGGCCAGCTCCACCCGTGGGTGGGGAGTACAGAAGGCTTTGCGGTTGCCTCTGGGTGTGCCGCCACGGCCTGCCCACCGTGGGTGGGCGTGCAGAAGAGCCTGCGTTTGCCTCTGGGTGTGCCGCCACGGCCGGCCCACCCGTGGGTGGGCGTGTCGAGAAGGGCCTGCGTTGGGCTCTGGGTGTGCCGCCACGGCCGGCCCACCCGTGGGTGGGCGTGCAGAAAGGCCTGCGGTTTCCTCTGGGTGTGCCGGCCCTGCCGGTTCCACCCGTAGGTGGGCGTGCAGAAGGGCCAGGGTTTGCCACTGGGTGTGCCGCCACGGCCGGTCCACCCGTGGGTGGGCGTGCAGATGTGCCTGCGTTTGCCTCTGGGTGTGCAGCCGCGTCCGGCCCACCCGTGGGTGGGCGTGCAGAACTGTTTGCGTGTGCCACTGGCTGTGCCGCCACGGCCGGCTTACCCATGGTTGGGCGAGCAGTAGGGTTTGCGGTTGCCTCCGGGTGTGCCGCCACGGCCGGCCCACCCGTGGGTGGGCGTGCAGAACTGTTTGCGTGTGCCACTGGCTGTGCCGCCACGGCCGGCTTACCCATGGTTGGGCGTGCAGAAGGGTCTGCGTGAACCTCTGGGTGTGCCGCCACGGCCGGTCCACCCGTGGGTGGGCGTGCAGAACTGTTTGCGTGTGCCACTGGGTGTGCCGCCACGGCTGGCCCACCCGTGGGTGGGCGTGCAGAACTGTTTGCGTGTGCCACTGAGTGTGCCGCCACGGCCGGCTCACCGTGGGTGGGCGTGCAGAAGGGTTTGCGGTTGCCTCTGGGTGTGCCGCCACGACCGGCCCACTCGTGGCTGAGCGTGCAGAAGGGCCTTTGTGTGCCTCTGGGTGTGCCGCCACGGCCGGCCCACCCGTGGGTGGGCGTGCAGAAGGGCCTGCGTTTGCCTCTTGGTGTGCCGCCCCTGCCGGACCACCCGTGGGTGGGCGTGCAGAAGGGCCTGGGATTGCCACAGCGTGTGCCGCCACGGCCGGCCCACCCGTGGGTGGGCGTGCAGAACTGTTTGCGTGTGCCACTGGCTGTGCCGCCACGGCCGGCTTACCCATGGTTGGGCGTGCAGTAGGGTTTGCGGTTGCCTTTGGGTGTGCCGCCACGGCCGGCCCACCCGTGGGTGGGCGTGCAGAAGCGACTGCGGTTGCCTCTGGGTGTGCCGCCACGGCCGGCCCACCCGTGGGTGGGCGTGTAGAACTGTTTGCGTGTGCCACTGGGTGTGCCGCCATGGCTGGCCAACCCGTGGGTGGGCGTGCAGAACTGTTTGCGTGTGCCACTGAGTGTGCCGCCACGGCCGGCTCACCCGTGGGTGGGCGTGCAGAACTGTTTGCGGTTGCCTCTGTGTGTGCCGCCACGACCGGCCAACCCGTGGGTGGGCGTGCAGTAGGGTTTGCGGTTGCCTCCGGGTGTGCCGCCACGGCCGGCCCACTGGTGGGTGGGCGTGCAGAAGGGCCTGCGTTTGCCTCTGGGTGTGCCGCCACGGCTGGCCCACCCGTGGGTGGGCGTGCAGAAGTGCCTGCGTTTGCCTCTGGGTGTGCCGCCACGGCCGGCCCACCCGTGGGTGGGCGTGCAGAACTGTTTGCGTGTGCCACTGGCTGTGCCGCCACGGCCGGCCCACCCGTGGGTGGGCGTGCAGAAGGGCCTGCGGTTGCCTTTGGGTGTGCCGCCACGGCCGGCCCACCCGTGGGTGGGAGTGCAGAAGGGTTTGCGGTTGGCTCTGGGTGTGCCGCCACGGCCGGCCCACCCGTGGGTGGGCGTGCAGAAGCGCCTGCGATTGCCTCTGGGTGTGCCGCCACGGCCGGCCCACCCGTGGGTGGGCTTGCAGAAGGGCCTGCGGTTGCCTCTGTGTGTGCCGCCACGGCAGGCCCACCCGTGGGTGGTCGAGCAGAACTGTTTGCTTGTGCCACTGAGTGTGCTGCCACGGCCGGCTCACCCGTGGGTGGGCGTGCAGAACTGTTTGCGTGTGCCACTGAGTGTGCCGCCACGGCGGGCTCACCCGTGGGTGGGAGTACAGAAGGCTTTGCGGTTGCCTCTGGGTGTGCCGCCACGGCCGGCCCACCCGTGGGTGGGCGTGCAGAAGGGCCTGCGGTTGCCTCTGGGTGTGTTGCCACGGCCGGCCCACCCGTGGGTGGGCGTGCAGAAGGGCCTGGGTTTGCCACTGGGTGTGCCGCCACGGCCGGCCCACCCGTGGGTGGGCGTGCAGAAGGGCCTGCAATTGCCTCTGTGTGTGCCGCCACGGCCGGCCCACCCGTTGGTGAGGCGTGCAGAAAAGGCCTACGGTTGCCTCTGGGTGTGCCGCCACGGCCGGCCCACCAGCGGGTGGGCGTGCAGAACTGTTTGCGTGTGCCACTGGCTGTGCCGCCACGGCCGGCCCACCCGTGGGTGGGCGTGCAGAATAGCTTGCATGTGGCTCTGGGTGTGCCGCCACGGCCGGCCCACCCGTGGGTGGGCGTGCAGAACTGTTTGCGTGTGCCACTGAGTGTGCTGCCACGGCCGGCTCACCCGTGGGTGGGCGTGCAGAACTGTTTACGTGTGCCACTGAGTGTGCCGCCACGGCCGGCTCACCCGTGCGTGGGCGTGCAGAAGGCTTTGCGGTTGCCTCTGGGTGTGCCGCCACGGCCGGCCCGCCCGTGGTTGGGCGTGCAGAGGGTCTGCGTTTGACTCTGGGTGTGCCGGCACGGCCGGTCCACCCGTGGAGTGGGGAGTACAGAAGGCTTTGCGGTTGCCTCTGGGTGTGCCGCCCGGCCTACCCACCGTGGGTGGGGCGTGCAGAAGGAGCCTGCGTTTGCCTCTGGGTGTGCCGCCACGGCCGGCCCACCCGTGGGTGGGGCGTGTCGAAGGGCCTGCGTTGGGCTCTGGGTGTGCCGCCACGGCCCGGCCCACCCGTGGGTGGGGCGTGCAGAAAGGCCTGCGGTTTCCTCTGGGTGTGCCGGCCCTGCCGAACCACCCGTAGGTGGGCGTGCAGAAGGGCCAGGGTTTGCCACTGGGTGTGCCGCCACGGCCGGTCCACCCGTGGGTGGGCGTGCAGATGTGCCTGCGTTTGCCTCTGGGTGTGCAGCGGCGTCCGGCCCACCCGTGGGTGGGGCGTGCAGAACTGTTTGCGTGTGCCACTGGCTGTGCCGCCACGGCCGGCTTACCCATGGTTGGGGCGAGCAGTAGGGTTTCGCGGTTGCCTCGGGTGTGCCGCCACGGCCGGCCCACCCGTGGGTGGGCGTGCAGAACTGTTTGCGTGTGCCACTGGCTGTGCCGCCACGGCCGGCTTACCCATGGTTGGGGCGTGCAGAAGGGTCTGCGTGAACCTCTGGGTGTGCCGCCACGGCCGGTCCACCCGTGGGTGGGCGTGCAGAACTGTTTGCGTGTGCCACTGGGTGTGCCGCCACGGCTGGCCCACCCGTGGGTGGGCGTGCAGAACTGTTTGCGTGTGCCACTGAGTGTGCCGCCACGGCCGGCTCACACCCGTGGGTGGGGCGTGCAGAAGGGTTTCGCGGTTGCCTCTGGGTGTGCCGCCACGACCGGCCCACTCGTGGCTGAGCGTGCAGAAGGGCCTTTGTGTGCCTCTGGGTGTGCCGCCACGGCCGGCCCACCCGTGGGTGGGGCGTGCAGAAGGGCCTGCGTTTGCCTCTTGGTGTGCCGCCCCTGCCGGACCACCCGTAGGTGGGCGTGCAGAAGGGCCTGGGATTGCCACAGCGTGTGCCGCCACGGCCGGCCCACCCGTGGGTGGGCGTGCAGAACTGTTTGCGTGTGCCACTGGCTGTGCCGCCACGGCCGGCTTACCCATGGTTGGGGCGTGCAGTAGGGTTTGCGGTTGCCTTTGGGTGTGCCGCCCACGGCCGGCGCCCACCCGTGGGTGGGGCGTGCAGAAAGCGACTCGCGGTTGCCTCTGGGTGTGCCGCCACGGCCGGCCCACCCGTGGGTGGGCGTGTAGAACTGTTTGCGTGTGCCACTGGGTGTGCCGCCATGGCTGGCCAACCCGTGGGTGGGGCGTGCAGAACTGTTTGCGTGTGCCACTGAGTGTGCCGCCACGGCCGGCTCACCCGTGGGTGGGGCGTGCAGAACTGTTTGCGGTTGCCTCTGTGTGTGCCGCCACGACCGGCCAACCACGTGGGTGGAGGCGTGCAGTAGAGTTTCGCGGTTGCCTCCGGGTGTGCCGCCACGGCCGACCCATTGGTGGGTGAGGCGTGCAGAAGGGCCTGCGTTTGCCTCTGGGTGTGCCGCCACGGCTGGCCCACCCGATGGGTAGGCGTGCAGAAGTGCCTGCGTTTGCCTCTGGGTGTGCCGCCACGGCCGGCCCACCCGATGGGTAGGCGTGCAGAACTGTTTGCGTGTGCCACTGGCTGTGCCGCCACGGCCGGCCCACCCGTGGGTGGGGCGTGCAGAAGAGCCTGCGGTTGCCTTTGGGTGTGCCGCCACCGCCGGCCCACCCGTGGGTGGGAGTGCAGAAGGGTTTGCGGTTGGCTCTGGGTGTGCCGCCACGGCCGGCCCACCCGTGGAGTAGGCGTGCAGAAGCGCCTGCGATTGCCTCTGGGTGTGCCGCCACGGCCGGCCCACCCGTGGGAGAAGCTTGCAGAAGAGCCTGCAGTTGCCTCTGTGTGTGCCGCCACGGCAAACCCACCACGTGGGTGGTCGAGCAGAACTGTTTGCTTGTGCCACTGAGTGTGCTGCCACGGCCGGCTCACCCGTGGGTGGGGCGTGCAGAACTGTTTGCGTGTGCCACGGAGTGTGCACGCCCACGGCCGGAGCTCACCCGTGGGTGGGAGTACAGAAGGCTTTGCGGTTGCCTCTGGGTGTGCCGCCACGGCCGGCCCACCCGTGGGTGGGGCGTGCAGAAGGAGCCTGCGTTTGCCTCTGGGTGTGTTGCCACGGACGGCCCACCCGTGGGTGGGCGTGCAGAAGAGCCTGGGTTTGCCACTGGGTGTGCCGCCACGGCCAGCCCACCCGTGGGTGGGCGTGCAGAAGAGCCTGCAATTGCCTCTGTGTGTGCCGCCACGGCCGGCCCACCCGTTGGTGGGGCGTGCAGAAAGGCCTGCGGTTGCCTCTGGGTGTGCCGCCACGGCCGGCCCACCAGCGGGTGGGGCGTGCAGAACTGTTCGCGTGTGCCACTGGCTGTGCCGCCACGGCCGGCCCACCCGTGGGTGGGGCGTGCAGAACCGAGCCTGCATGTGGCTCTGGGTGTGCCGCCACGGCCGGCCCACCCGTGGGTGGGCGTGCAGAACTGTTTGCGTGTGCCACTGAGTGTGCTGCCACGGCCGGCTCACCCGATGGGTGGGGCGTGCAGAACTGTTTACGTGTGCCACTGAGTGTGCCGCCACGGCCGGCTCACCCGTCGCGTGGGGCGTGCAAGAAGGCTTCGCGGTTGCCTCTGGGTGTGCCGCCCACGGCCGACCCGCCCGTGGGTGGGCGTGCAGAGGGTCTGCGTTTGACTCTGGGTGTGCCGGCGGCCGGCTTCCACCCGTGGGTAAGAGTACAGAAGGCTTTGCGGTTGCCTCTGGGTGTGCCGCCACGGCCTGCCCACCCGTGGGTGGGGCGTGCAGAAGGAGCCTGCGTGGGGCTCTGGGTGTGCCGCCACGGCCGGCCCACCCGTGGAGTAGGCGTGCAGAAAGGCCTGCGGTTTCCTCTGGGTGTGCCGGCCCTGCCGAACCACCCGTAGGTGAAGCGTGCAGAAGGGCCAGGGTTTGCCACTGGGTGTGCCGCCACGGCCGGTCCACCCGTGGGTGGGCGTGCAGATGTGCCTGCGTTTGCCTCTGGGTGTGCAGCCGCGTCTGGCCCACCCGTGGGTGGGCGTGCAAACTTGTTGCGTGTGCCACTGGCTGTGCCGCCACGGCCGGCTTACCCATGGTTGGGCGAGCAGTAGGGTTTGCGGTTGCCTCCGGGTGTGCCGCCACGGCCGGCCCACCCGTGGGTGGGCGTGCAGAACTGTTTGCGTGTGCCACTGGCTGTGCCGCCACGGCCGGCTTACCCATGGTTGGGGCGTGCAGAAGGGTCTGCGTGAGCCTCTGGGTGTGCCGCCACGGCCGGTCCACCCGTGGGTGGGCGTGCAGAACTGTTTGCGTGTGCCACTGAGTGTGCCGCCACGGCCGGCTCACCCGTGGGTGAGGCGTGCAGAAGGGTTTGCGGTTGCCTCTGGGTGTGCCGCCACGACCGACCCACTACGTGGCTGAAAGCGTGCAGAAGAGCCTTTGTGTGCCTCTGGGTGTGCCGCCACGGCCGGCCCACCCGTGGGTGGGCGTGCAGAAGGGCCTGCGTTTGCCTCTTGGTGTGCCGCCCCTGCCGGACCACCCGTGGGTGGGGCGTGCAGAAGGGCCTGGGTTTGCCACAGGGTGTGCCGCCACGGCCGGCCCACCCGTGGGTGGGCGTGCAAGAACTGTTTGCGTGTGCCACTGGCTGTGCCGCCACGGCCGGCTTACCCGTGGGTGGGGCGTGCAGTAGGGTTTGCGGTTGCCTCCGGGTGTGCCGCCACGGCCGGCTTACCCATGGTTGGGCGTGCAGTAGGGTTTCGCGGTTGCCTCCGGGTGTGCCGCCCACGGCCGACCCATTCCTGGGTGGGGCGTGTAGAACTGTTTGCGTGTGCCACTGGGTGTGCCGCCATGGTTGGCCAACCCGTGGGTGGGCGTGCAGAACTGTTTGCGTGTGCCACTGAGTGTGCCGCCCACGGCCGGCTCACCCGTGGCTGAGCGTGCAGAAGAGCCTTTGTGTGCCTCTGGGTGTGCCGCCACAGCCGGCCCACCCGTGGCTGAAGCGTGCAGAAAGAGTTTGCGGTTACCTCTGGGTGTACCGCCACGGCCGGCGCCCACCTGTGGGTGGGCGTGCAGAACTGTTTGCGTGTGCCTCTGGATGTGCCGCCACGGCCGGTCCACCCGTGGGTGGGGCGTGCAGTAGGGTTTGCGGTTGCCTCTGTGTGGGCCGCCATGACCGGCCCACCCGTGTCTGAGCGTGAAGAAGGGCCTTTGTGTGCCTCTGGGTGTGCCGCCACGGCCGGCCCACCCGTGGGTGAGGCGTGCAGAAGGGCCTGCGGTTGCCTCTTGGTGTGCCGCCACGGCCGGCCCACTGGTGGGTGGGCATGCAGAAGGGCCTGCGTTTGCCTCTGGGTGTGCCGCCACGGCTGGCCCACCCTTGGCTGGGCGTGCAGAACTGTTTGCGTGTGCCACTGGCTGTGCGGGCACGGCCGGCCCACCGGGGTGGGGCGTGCAGAAGAACCTCGCGGTTGCCTTTGGGTGTGCCGCCCACGGCCGACCCACCCGTGGGTGGGAGTGCAGAGAGCTTTGCGGTTGCCTCTGGGTGTGCCGCCACGGCCGGCCCACCGTGGAGTGAAGCGTGCAGACGGGCCTGCGTTTGCCTCTGGGTGTGCCGCGCGGCCGGCCCACCCGTGGGTGGGCGTGTCGAAGAGGCCTGCGTGGGGCTCTGGGTGTGCCGCCACGGCCGGCCCACCCGTGGAGTGAAGCGTGCAGAAAAGCCTGAAGTTGCCTCTGGGTGTGCCGGACCACCTGTAGGTGAGGCGTGAAGAAAGAGCCAGGGTTTTCCACTGGGTGTGCCGCCACGGCCAGACCACCCGTGGGTGGGGGAGTGCAGAAGATGCCTACGTTTGCCTCTGGGTGTGCAGCCACGTCCGGTCCACCCATGGGTGGGCGTGCAGAACTGTTTGCGTGTGCCACTGGCTGTGCCGCCACGGCCGGCTTACCCATGGTTGGGGCGTGCAGTAGGGTTTGCGGTTGCCTCGGGTGTGCCGCCACGGCCGGCCCCCCGTGGGTGAAGCGTGCAGAAGCGACTGCGGTTGCCTCTGGGTGTGCCGCCACGACCGGCCCACCCGTGGGTGGGCGTGTAGAACTGTTTGTGTGTGCCACTGGGTGTGCCGCCATGGCTGGCCAACCCGTGGGTGGGCGTGCAGAACTGTTTGCGTGTGCCACTGAGTGTGCCGCCACGGCCGGCTCACCCGTGGGTGGGCGTGCAGAACTTTGCGGTTGCCTCTGTGTGTGCCGCCACGACCGACCCACCCGTGGCTGAGCGTGAAGAAGAGCCTTTGTGTGCCTCTGGGTGTGCCGCCACGGCCGGCCCACCCGTGGAGTGGGGCGTGCAGTAGGGTTTGCGGTTGCCTCCGGGTGTGCCGCCCACGGCCGACCCACTGGTGGGTGAGGCGTGCAGAAGAGCCTGCGTTTGCCTCTGGGTGTGCCGCCACGGCCGGCTCACCCGTGGGTGGGGCGTGCAGAAGGGTTTGCGGTTGCCTCTGGGTGTGCCGCCACGACCGGCCCACCCGTGTCTGAGCGTGCAGAAGGGCCTTTGTGTGCCTCTGGGTGTGCCGCCACGGCCGGCCCACCCGTGGGTGGGCGTGCAGAACTGTTTACGTGTGCCACTGAGTGTGCCGCCACGGCCGGCTCACCCGTGCGTGGGGCGTGCAGAAGGCTTTGCGGTTGCCTCTGGGTGTGCCGCCACGGCCGACCCGCCCGTGGGTGGGCGTGCAGAGAGGTCTGCGTTTGACTCTGGGTGTGCCGGCCACGGCCGATACCACCCGTGGGTGGGAGTACAGAAGGCTTTGCGGTTGCCTCTGGGTGTGCCGCCACGGCCTGCCCACCCGTGGGTGGGCGTGCAGAAGAGCCTGCGTTTGCCTCTGGGTGTGCCGCCACGGCCGGCCCACCCGTGGGTGGGGGCGTGTCGAAGAGGCCTGCGTGGGGCTCTGGGTGTGCCGCCACTACCGGCCCACCCGTGGGTGAGGCGTGCAGAAAGGCCTGCGGTTTCCTCTGGGTGTGCCGGCCCTGCCGGACCACCCGTAGGTGAAGCGTGCAGAAGGGCCAGGGTTTGCCACTGGGTGTGCCGCCACGGCCGGCTTACCCATGGTTGGGCGAGCAGTAGGGTTTGCGGTTGCCTCTGGGTGTCCCGCCACGGCCGGCCCACCCGTGGGTGGGCGTGCAGAACTGTTTGCGTGTGCCACTGAGTGTGCCGCCACGGCCGGCTCACCCGTGGCTGAGCGTGCAGAAGAGCCTTTGTGTGCCTCTGGGTGTGCCGCCACAGCCGGCCCACCCGTGGCTGGGCGTGCAGAAGAGTTTGCGGTTACCTCTGGGTGTACCGCCACGGCCGACCCACCTGTGTGTGGGCATTCAGAACTGTTTGCGTGTGCCTCTGGATGTGCCGCCACGGCCGGTCCACCCGTGGGTGGGGCGTGCAGTAGGGTTTCGCGGTTGCCTCCGGGTGTGCCGCCACGGCCGGCCCACTGGTGGGTGGGCGTGTTAAAGAGCCTACGTTTGCCTCTGGTTGTGCCGCCACTGCCGGCTCACCCGTGGAGTGGGCGTGCAATAGGGTTTGCGGTTGCCTCTGGGTGTGCCGCCACGACCGGCCCACCCGTGTCTGAAGCGTGCAGAAGGGCCTTTGTGTGCCTCTGGGTGTGCCGCCCGGCCGGCCCACCCGTGGAGTGGGCGTGCAGAAGGGCCTGGGTTTGCCACAGGGTGTGCCGCCACGGCCGGCCCACCACGTGGGTGGGCGTGCAGAACTGTTTACGTGTGCCACTGAGTGTGCCGCCACGGCCGGCTCACCCGTGCGTGGGGCGTGCAGAAGGCTTTGCGGTTGCCTCTGGGTGTGCCGCCACGGCCGGCCCGCCCGTGGGTGGGCGTGCAGAGGGTCTGCGTTTGACTCTGGGTGTGCCGGCACGGCCGTATTCCACCCGTGGAGTGGGAGTACAGAAGGCTTTGCGGTTGCCTCTGGGTGTGCCGCCACGGCTGGCGCACCCGTGGGTGGGGCGTGCAGAAGGGCCTGCGTTTGCCTCTGGGTGTGCCGCCACGGCCGGCCCACCCGTGGGTAGGCGTGTCGAAGGGCCTGCGTGGGGCTCTGGGTGTGCCGCCACTACCGGCCCACCCGTGGGTGGGGCGTGCAGAAAAGGCCTGCGGGTTCCTCTGGGTGTGCCGGCCCTGCCGGACCACCCGTGGGTGGGCGTGCAGAAGGGCCAGGGTTTGCCACTGGGTGTGCCGCCACGGCCGGTCCACCCGTGGGGTGGGCGTGCAGATGTGCCTGCGTTTTGCCTCTGGGTGTGCAGCCGCGTCCGGCCCACCCGTGGGTGGGCGTGCAGAACTGTTTGCGTGTGCCACTGGCTGTGCCGCCACGGCCGGCTTACCCATGGTTGGGCGAGCAGTAGGGTTTGCGGTTGCCTCTGGGTGTCCCGCCACGGCCGGCCCACCCGTGGGTGGGCGTGCAGAACTGTTTGCGTGTGCCACTGGCTGTGCCGCCACGGCCGGCTTACCCATGGTTGGGCGTGCAGAAGGGTCTGCGTGAGCCTCTGGGTGTGCCGCCACGGCCGGCTTACCCATGGTTGGGGGGCGTGAAGAAGGGTCTGCGTGAGCCTCTGGGTGTGCCGCCACGGCCGGTCCACCCGTGGGTGGGCGTGCAGAACTGTTTCTGCGTATGCCACTGGGTGTGCCGCCACGGCTGGCCCACCCGTGGGTGGGCGTGCAGAACTGTTTGCGTGTGCCACTGAGTGTGCCGCCACGGCCGGCTCACCCGTGGGTGGGCGTGCAGAAGGGTTTGTGGTTGCCTCTGGGTGGGCCGCCACGACCGTCCCACTCGTGGCTGAGCGTGCAGAAGGGCCTGGGTTTGCCTCTGGGTGTGCCGCCACGGCCGGCCCACCCGTGGGCGAGGGCGTGCAGAAGGGCCTGCGTTTGCCTCTTGGTGTGCCGCCCCTGCCGGACCACCCGTGGGTAGGCGTGCAGAAGGGCCTGGGTTTGCCACAGGGTGTGCCGCCACGGCCGGCCCACCCGTGGGTGAAGCGTGCAAGAACTGTTTGCGTGTGCCACTGGCTGTGCCGCCACGGCCGGCTTACCCGTGGGTAGGCGTGCAGTAGGGTTTGCGGTTGCCTCGGGTGTGCCGCCACGGCCGGCTTACCCATGGTTGGGCGTGCAGTAGGGTTTGCGGTTGCCTCGGGTGTGCCGCTTACGGCCGACCCACCCGTGGGTGGGGCGTGTAGAACTGTTTGCGTGTGCCACTGGGTGTGCCGCCATGGTTGGCCAACCCGTGGGTGGGCGTGCAGAACTGTTTGCGTGTGCCACTGAGTGTGCCGCCACGGCCGGCTCACCCGTGGCTGAGCGTGCAGAAGAGCCTTTGTGTGCCTCTGGGTGTGCCGCCACAGCCGGCCCACCCGTGGCTGGGCGTGCAGAAGAGTTTGCGGTTACCTCTGGGTGTACCGCCACGGCCGACCCACCTGTGGGTGGGCGTTCAGAACTGTTTGCGTGTGCCTCTGGATGTGCCGCCACGGCCGGTCCACCCGTGGGTGTCGTGCAGAAGGGTTTGCGGTTGCCTCTGTGTGGGCCGCCCACGACCGGCCCACCCGTGGCTGAGAGTGAAGAAGAGCCTTTGTGTGCCTCTGGGTGTGCCGCCACGGCCGGCCCACCCGTGGGTAGGCGTGCAGAAGGGCCTGCGGTTGCCTCTTGGTGTGCCGCCACGGCCGGCCCACTGGTGGGTGGGCATGCAGAAGGGCCTGCGTTTGCCTCTGGGTGTGCCGCCACGGCTGGCCCACCCTTGGGTGGGCGTGCAGAAGTGCCTGCGTTTGCCTCTGGGTGTGCAGCCACGGCCGGCCCACCCGTGGGTGGGCGTGCAGAACTGTTTGCGTGTGCCACTGGCTGTGCCGCCCCTGCCGGACCACGCGTGGGTGGGCGTGCAGAAGGGCCTGCGGTTGCCTTTGGGTGTGCCGCCACGGCCGGCCCACCCGTGGGTGGGGAGTGCAGAAGGCTTTGCGGTTGCCTCTGGGTGTGCCGCCACGGCCGGTCCACCCGTGGAGTGGGCGTGCAGATGTGCCTGCGTTTGCCTCTGGGTGTGCAGCCGCGTCCGGCCCACCCGTGGGTGGGCGTGCAGAACTGTTTGCGTGTGCCACTGGCTGTGCCGCCACGGCCGGCTTACCCATGGTTAGGCCGAGCAGTAGGGTTTGCGGTTGCCTCTGGGTGTCCCGCCACGGCCGGCCCACCCTTGGGTGGGCGTGCAGAAGATGCCTGCGTTTGCCTCTGGGTGTGCAGCCACGGCCGGCCCACCCGTGGGTGGGCGTGCAGAACTGTTTGCGTGTGCCACTGGCTGTGCCGCCACGGCCAGCCCACCGTGGGTAGGCGTGCAGAAAAGACCTGCGGTTGCCTTTGGGTGTGCCGCCACGGCCGGCCCACCCGTGGGTGGGAGTGCAGAAGGCTTTGCGGTTGCCTCTGGGTGTGCGCCCACGGCCGACCCACCGTGGGTGGGCGTGCAGAGCGGGCCTGCGTTTGCCTCTGGGTGTGCCGCCGCGGCCGGCCCACCCGTGGGTGGGCGTGTCAGAAGGGCCTGCGTGGGGCTCTGGGTGTGCCGCCACGGCCGGCCCACCCGTGGGTGGGCGTGCAGAAAGGCCTGAAGTTGCCTCTGGGTGTGCCGGCCCTGCCGGACCACCTGTAGGTGAGGCGTGAAGAAGGGCCAGGGTTTTCCACTGGGTGTGCCGCCACGGCCAGACCACCCGTGGGTGGGCGTGCAGAAATGCCTACGTTTGCCTCTGGGTGTGCAGCCACGTCCGGTCCACCCATGGGTGGGCGTGCAGAACTGTTTGCGTGTGCCACTGGCTGTGCCGCCACGGCCGGCTTACCCATGATTAGGCGTGCAGAAGGGCCTGCGGTTGCCTCCGGGTGTGCCGCCACGGCCGGCCCACCCGTGGGTGGGCGTGTAGAACTGTTTGCGTGTGCCACTGGGTGTGCCGCCATGGCTGGCCAACCCGTGGGGTGGGCGTGCAGAACTGTTTGCGTGTGCCTCTGTGTGTGCCGCCACGACCGGCCCACCCGTGGCTGGCGTGAAGAAGAGGCCTTTGTGTGCCTCTGGGTGTGCACGCCCACGGCCGGCCCACCCGTGGGTGGGCGTGCAGTAGGGTTTGCGGTTGCCTCCGGGTGTGCCGCCCACGGCCGGCTTACTGGTGGGTGGGCGTGCAGAAGGGCCTGCGTTTGCCTCTGGGTGTGCCGCCACGGCTGGCCCACCCGTGGGTGGGCGTGCAGAAGTGCCAGCGTTTGCCTCTGGGTGTGCAGCCACGGCCAGCCCACCCGTGAGTGGGCGTGCAGAACTGTTTGCGTGTGCCACTGGCTGTGCCGCCACGGTCGGCCCACCCGTGGGTGAGGCGTGCAGAAAGAACCTGCGGTTGCATTTGGGTGTGCCGCCACCGCCGGCCCACCCGTGGAGTGGGCGTGCAGAACTGTTTGCGTGTGCCACTGGGTGTGCCGCCACGGCTGGCCCACCCGTGGGTGGGCGTTCAGAACTGTTTGCGTGTGCCACTGATTGTGCCGCCACGGCCGGCTCACCCGTGGGTGGGCGTGCAGAAGAGGTTTCGCGGTTGCCTCTGGGTGTGCCGCCACGACCGGCCCACCCGTGTCTGAGGCGTGCAGAAGGGCCTTTGTGTGCCTCTGGGTGTGCCGCCACGGCCGGCCCACCCGTGGGTGGGGCGTGCAGAAGGGCCTGCGTTTGCCTCTTGGTGTGCCGCCCCTGCCGGACCACCCGTGGGTGGGGCGTGCAGGAGGGCCTGGGTTTGCCACAGGGTGTGCCGCCACGGCCGGCCTACCCGTGGGTGGGCGTGCAGAACTGTTTGCGTGTGCCACTGGCTGTGCCGCCACGGCCGGCTTACCCGTGGGTGGGCGTGCAGTAGGGTTTGCGGTTGCCTCGGGTGTGCCGCCACGGCCGGCTTACCCATGGTTGGGCGTGCAGTAGGGTTTGCGGTTGCCTCCGGGTGTGCCGCCACGGCCGGCCCACCCGTGGGTGGGGCGTGCAGAAGCGACTGCGGTTGCCTCTGGGTGTGCCGCCACGGCCGGCCCACCCGTGGGTAGGCGTGGAGAACTGTTTGCGTGTGCCTCTGGGAGTGCCGCCACGGCCGGCTGCCCATGGGGTGAAGAGTTTGCGGTTGCCGCTGGGGCGTGCCGCCCCTGCCGGCCCACCCTGATGGAGCGAGGCCAGGGGCCTGAGATCTGTCACTGGGTGTGCCGCCCGGGAGTGCGACGCCACCTGTGGGCGGGCGTGCAGAAGTGCCTGCGTTTGGCTCGGGCGTGCAGAAGGGTTTGCGGTTGCCTCTGGGTGTGCCGCCCTGCCGGCCCACCCCTAGGTGAGCGTGCAGAAGGGCCTGGATTTGTCACTGGGTGTGCCGCCACGGCCGGCCCACCTGTGGGTAGGCGTGCAGAAGTGCCTGCGTTTGCCTCTGGGTGTGCAGCCACGGCCGGCCCACCCGTGGGTGGGCGTGCAGAACTGTTTGCGTGTGCCACTGGCTGTCCCGCCATGGCCGGCTTACCCGTGGGTGGGGCGTGCAGTAGGGTTTGCGGTTGCCTCTGGGTGTGCCGCCACGGCCGACCCACCCGTGGGTGGGCGTGCAGAATGGCCTGCGTGTGGCTCTGGGTGTGCCGCCACAGCCGGCCCACCCGTGGGTGGGCGTGCAGAAGGGCCTGCGGTTGCCTTTGGGTGTGCCGCCACGGCTAGCCCACCCGTGGGTGGGGCGTGCAGAAGGGTTTGCTGTTGGCTCTGGGTGTGCCGCCACGACCGGCCCACCCATGGGTGGGCGTGCAGAAGCGCCTGCGGTTGCCTCGGGTGTGCCGCCACGGCCGGCCCACCCGTGGGTGGTCTTGCAGAACTGTTTGCGTGTGCCACTGAGTTTGCTGCCACGGCCGGCTCACCCGTGGGTGGGCGTGCAGAACTGTTTGCGTGTGCCACTGAGTGTGCGGCTACGGCGGGCTCACCCGTGGGTGGGGAGTACAGAAGGCTTTGCGTTTGCCTCTGGAGTGCGCCGCCACGGCCGGCCCACCCGTGGGTGGGTGTGCAGAAGAGCCTGCGGTTGCCTCTGGGTGTGCCGCCACGACCGGCCCACCCGTGGCTGAAGCGTGCAGAACTGGCCTGCGTGCGCCTCTGGCTGTGCCGCCACGGCCAACCCACCCTTGGGTGGGCGTGCAGAACTGTTTGCGTGTGCCACTGGGTGTGCCGCCACGGCCGGCCCACCCATAGCTGCGCGTGCAGAACTGTTTGCGTGTGCCACTGAGTGTGCCGCCACGGCCGGCTCACCCGTGGGTGGGCGTGCAAAAATGTTTGCGGTTTCTCTGGGTGTGCCGCCACGACCGGCCCACCATGGCTGAGCATGCAGAAGGAGCCTTGTGTGCCTCCGGGTGTGCCGCGCGGCCGGCCCACCCGTGGGTGGGCGTGCAGGAGGGTTTGCGGATGCCTCTCGGTGTGCCGCCACGTCCGGCCCACCCGTGGGTGGGGCGTGCAGAAAGAGCCTGCGGTTGCCTCTAGGTGTGTAGCAACGGCCGGCCCACCCGTGCGTGGGGCGTGCAGATGGGCCTACGGTTGCCTCTGGGTGTGCCGCCACGGCCAGCCCACCCGTGGGTGAGGCGTCCAGAAGAACCTACGTGAGCCTCTGGGTGTGCCGCCACGGCCGGCCCACCCGTGGGTGGGCGTGCAGAACTGTTTGCGTGTGCCTCCGGCTGTGCCGCCTCGGCTAGCCCACCCGTGGGTGGGCGTGCAGAACTGTTTGCGTGTGCCACTGAGTGTGCCGCCACGGCCGGCTCACCCGTGGGTGAGGCGTGCAGAAGGGCCTGGGTTTGCCACTACGTGTGCCGCCACGACCGGCCCACCCGTGGCCTAAGCGTGAAGAAGGGCCTTTGTGTGCCTCTGGGTGTGCCGCCCGCGGCCGGCCCACCCGTGGGTAATGCGTGCAGAAGGGCCTGCGGTTGCCTCTGGGTGTGCCGCCACGGCCGGCCCACCCATGGGTGGGCGTGCAGAAGAGCCTGCGGTTGCCTCTTGGTGTGCCGCAGCGGCCGGCCAACCTGTGGGTGGGCGTGCAGAACTGTTTGCGTGTGCCTCTGGGTGTGCCGCCACAGCCGGGTTACCCATGGGTGGGCGTCCAGTAGGGTTTGCGGTTGCCTCCGGGTGTGGCGCCACGGCCGGCCCACCCGTGGGTGGGCGTGCAAAAGAGCCTGCGGTTGCCTCTGGGTGTGCCGCCCACGGCCGACCCACCCGTGGGTGGGGCGTGAAGAAAGGTCTGCGTGAGCCTCTGGGTGTGCCGCCACGGCCGGCCCGCCCGTGGGTGGGCGTGCAGAAATGTTTGCTTGTGCCACTGGGGTGTGCCGCCACGGCTGGCCCACCCGTGGAGTGGGCGTGCAGAACTGTTTGCGTGTGCCACTGAGTGTGCCGACACAACCGGCTCACCCGTGGGTGGGGCGTGCAGAAAGGTTTGCGGTTGCCTCTGGCTGTGCCGCCACGGCCGGCCCACCTGTGGGTGGGCGTGCAGAACTGTTTGCGTGTGCCTCTGGGCGTGCCGCCCACGGCCGGCCCACCCGTGGAGTGGGCGTGCAGAAGGGTTTGCGGTTGCCTCTGTGTGTGCCGCCAGGACCGACCCACCCGTGGCTGAGCGTGCAGAAGGGCCTTTGTGGGCCTCTGGGTCTGCCGCCACAGTCGGCCCACCCGTGGGTGGGCGTGCAGAAGGGCCTGCGGTAGCATCTTGGTGTGCCGCCACGGCCGGCCCACCCATGGGTGGGCGTGCAGAAGGGTTTGCGGTTGCCTTTGGGTGTACCGCCACGGCCGAAGCCCACCCGTGGGTGGGGCGAGCAGAAAGGCCTGCGGTTGCCTCTGGGTGTGCCGCCCCTGCCGGACCACCCGTGGGTGGGGCGTGCAGAAGGGCCTGGGTTTGCCACTACGTGTGCCGCCACGGCCGGCCCACCCGTGGGTGGGCGTGCAGAACTGTTTGCGTGTGCCACTGGCTGTGCCGCCACGGCCGGCCCACCCATGGGTGGGCGTGCAGAACTGTTTGCGTGTGCCACTGAGTGTGCCGCCACGGCCGGCTCACCCGTGGGTGGGCGTGCAGAAAGGTTTGCGGTTGCCTCTGGGTGTGCCGCCACGACCGGCCCACCCATGGCTGAGCGTGCAGAAGGGCCTTTGTGTGCCTCTGGGTGTGCCGCCACGGCTGGCCCACCCGTGGAGTGGGCGTGCAGAAGAGCCTGCGTTTGCCTCTTGGTGTGCCACCACGGCCGGCCCACCAATGGGTAGGCGTGCGAAGGGATTGCGGTTGCCTCTGGGTGTGCCGCCACGGCCGAAACCCACCCGTGGGTGGGCGTGCAGAAAAGCCTGCGGTTGCCTCTGGGTGTGCCGCCCCTGCCAAACCACCCGTAGGTGGGCGTGCAGAAGGGACCTGATTTTGCCTCTGGGTGTGCCGCCACGGCCCGGCCCACCCGTGGGTAGGCGTGCAGAAATGTCTGCGTTGCCTCTGGCTGTGCCGCCACGGCCGGCCCACCCGTGAGTGGGCGTGCAGAAGGGCCTGCGGTTGCCTCTGGCTGTGCGCCACGGCCGGCCCACCCGTGGAGTGGGCGTGCAGAAGAGCCTGCGGTTGCCTCTGGGTGTGCCGCCACGGCCGGCCCACTCGTGGGTGGGCGTGCAGAAGCCTGCGTGTGCCTCTGGGTGTGCCGCCACGGCCAGCCACCCGTGGTGGGCGTGCAGAAGGGCCTGATTTGTGCCTCTGGGTGTGCGCCGGCCGGTCCACCCGTGGGTGGGCGTGCAGAAATGTTTGCGTGGGCCACTGGCTGTATGCCGCCACGGCCGGCCCACCC
The DNA here is from genome assembly GCA_034336685.1 of Luscinia luscinia. Taxonomy (NCBI): domain Eukaryota; kingdom Metazoa; phylum Chordata; class Aves; order Passeriformes; family Muscicapidae; genus Luscinia; species Luscinia luscinia. The sequence continues at coordinate 25,686 of JAKWBO010000338.1, forward strand.
GTGGGTAGGCGTGCAGAAGAGCCTACGGTTGCCTCTGGCTGTGCCGCCCGGCCGTCCACCCGTGGGTGAGGCGTGCAGAAAGAGCCTGCGGTTGCCTCTAGAGTGTGCAGCCACGGCGGCCCACCGATGGGTGGGCGTGCAGAACTGTTTGCTTGTGCCACTGGGTGTGCTGCCACGGCCGGCTCACCCGTCGAGTGGGGCGTGCAGAACTGTTTGCGTGTGCCACTGGGTGTGCAGCCACGGCGGGCTCACCCGTGGGTGGGAGTACAGAAGGCTTTGCGGTTGCCTCTGGGTGTGCCGCCACGGCCGGCCCACCCGTGGGTGGGCGTGCAGAAGAGCCTGCGGTTGCCTCTGGGTGTGTTGCCACGGCCGGCCCACCCGTGGGTGGGCGTGCAGAAGAGCCTGGGTTTGCCACTGGGTGTGCCGCCACGGCCGGCCCACCCGTGGGTGGGCGTGCAGAAGGGCCTGCAATTGCCTCTGTGTGTGCCGCCACGGCCGGCCCACCCGTTGGTGGGGGCGTGCAGAAGAGCCTGCGGTTGCCTCTGGGTGTGCCGCCACGGCCGGCCCACCCAGCGGGTGAAGCGTGCAGAACTTGTTCGTGTGCCACTGGCTGTGCCGCCACGGCCGGCCAACCCGTGGGTGGGCGTGCAGAAGGTCCTGCATGTGGCTCTGGGTGTGCCGCCACGGCCGGCCCGCCCGTGGGTGGGAGTACAGAAGGCTTTGCGGTTGCCTCTGGGTGTGCCGCCACGGCCTGCCCACCCGTGGGTGGGGCGTGCAGAAAGAGTTTGCGTTTGCCTCTGGGTGTGCCGCCACGGCCGGCCCACCCGTGGGTGGGCGTGCAGAAAGGCCTGCGGTTTCCTCTGGGTGTGCCGGCCTGCGAACCACCCGTGGGTGGGCGTGCAGAAGGGCCAGGGTTTGCCACTGGGTGTGCCGCCACGGCCTGTCCACCCGTGGGTGGGCGTGCAGATGTGCCTGTGTTTGCCTCTGGGTGTGCAGCGCGTCCGGCCCACCCGTGGGTGGGCGTGCAGAACTGTTTGCGTGTGCCACTGGCTGTGCCGCCACGGCCGGCTTACCCATGGTTGGGGGCGAGCAGTAGGGTTTGCGGTTGCCTCCGGGTGTGCCGCCACGGCCGGCCCACCCATGGGTGGGCGTGCAGAACTGTTTGCGTGTGCCACTGGCTGTGCCGCCACGGCCGGCTTACCCATGGTTGGGCGTGCAGAAGGGTCTGCGTGAGCCTCTGGGTGTGCCGCCACGGCCGGTCCACCCGTGGGTGGGCGTGCAGAACTGTTTGCGTGTGCCACTGGGTGTGCCGCCACGGCTGGCCCACCCGTGGGTGGGCGTGCAGAACTGTTTGCGTGTGCCACTGAGTGTGCCGCCACGGCCGGCTCACCCGTGGGTGGGCGTGCAGAAGGGTTTGCGGTTGCCTCTGGGTGTGCCGCCACGACCGGCCACTACGTGGCTGAGCGTGCAGAAGGGCCTTTGTGTGCCTCTGGGGGTGCGCCACGGCCGGCCCACCCGTGGGTGGGCGTGCAGAAGAGCCTGCGTTTGCCTCTTGGTGTGCAGCCCCTGCCGGACCACCCGTAGGTGGGCGTGCAGAAGTGCCTGGGTTTGCCACAGGGTGTGCCGCCACGGCCGGCCCACCCGTGGGTGGGCGTGCAGAACTGTTTGCGTGTGCCACTGGCTGTGCCGCCACGGCCGGCTTACCCGTGGGTGGGCGTGCAGTAGGGTTTGCGGTTGCCTCCGGGTGTGCCGCCACGGCCGGCTTACCCATGGTTGGGCGTGCAGTAGGGTTTGCGGTTGCCTCCGGGTGTGCCGCCACGGCCGGCCCACCCGTGGGTGGGCGTGTAGAACTGTTTGCGTGTGCCACTGGGTGTGCCGCCATGGTTGGCCAACCCGTGGGTGGGCGTGCAGAACTGTTTGCGTGTGCCACTGAGTGTGCCGCCACGGCCGGCTCACCCGTGGCTGAGCGTGCAGAAGGGCCTTTGTGTGCCTCTGGGTGTGCCGCCACAGCCGGCCCACCCGTGGCTGGGCGTGCAGAAGAGTTTGCGGTTACCTCTGGGTGTACCGCCACGGCCGGCCCACCTGTGGGTGGGCGTTCAGAACTGTTTGCGTGTGCCTCTGGATGTGCCGCCACGGCCGGTCCACCCGTGGGTGGGCGTGCAGAAGGGTTTGCGGTTGCCTCTGTGTGGGCCGCCACGACCGGCCCACCCGTGGCTGAGCGTGAAGAAGGGCCTTTGTGTGCCTCTGGGTGTGCCGCCACGGCCGGCCCACCCGTGGGTGGGCGTGCAGAAGGGCCTGCGGTTGCCTCTTGGTGTGCCGCCACGGCCGGCCCACTGGTGGGTGGGCATGCAGAAGGGCCTGCGTTTGCCTCTGGGTGTGCCGCCACGGCTGGCCCACCCTTGGGTGGGCGTGCAGAAGTGCCTGCGTTTGCCTCTGGGTGTGCAGCCACGGCCGGCCCACCCGTGGGTGGGCGTGCAGAACTGTTTGCGTGTGCCACTGGCTGTGCCGCCACGGCCGGTTCACCCGTGGGTGGGCGTGCAGAAGGGCCTCCGGTTGTCTCTGGGTGTGCCGCCACGACAGGCCCACCCGTGGCTGAGCGTGCAGAAGGGCCTTTGTGTGCCTCTGGGTGTGCAACAACGGCCGGCCCACCCGTGGGTGGGCGTGCAGTAGGGTTTGCGGTTGCCTCCGGGTGTGCCGCCACGGCCGGCCCACTGGTGGGTGGGCGTGCAGAAGGGCCTGCGTTTGCCTCTGGGTGTGCCGCCACGGCTGGCCCACCCGTGGGTGGGCGTGCAGAAGTGCCAGCGTTTGCCTCTGGGTGTGCAGCCACGGCCGGCCCACCCGTGGGTGGGCGTGCAGAACTGTTTGCGTGTGCCACTGGCTGTGCCGCCACGGCCGGCCCACCCGTGGGTGGGGCGTGCAGAAGAGCCTGCGGTTTGCCTTTGGGTGTGCCGCCATCGCCGGCCCACCAGTGGGTGGGCGTGCAGAACTGTTTGCGTGTGCCACTGGGTGTGCCGCCACGGCTGGCCCACCCGTGGGTGGGCGTGCAGAACTGTTTGCGTGTGCCACTGAGTGTGCCGCCACGGCCGGCTCACCCGTGGGTGGGCGTGCAGAAGGGTTTGCGGTTGCCTCTGGGTGTGCCGCCACGACCGGCCCACCCGTGTCTGAGCGTGCAGAAGGGCCTTTGTGTGCCTCTGGGTGTGCCGCCACGGCCGGCCCACCCGTGGGTGGGCGTGCAGAAGGGCCTGGGTTTGCCACAGGGTGTGCCGCCACGGCCGGCCCACCCGTGGGTGGGCGTGCAGAACTGTTTACGTGTGCCACTGAGTGTGCCGCCACGGCCGGCTCACCCGTGCGTGGGCGTGCAGAAGGCTTTGCGGTTGCCTCTGGGTGTGCCGCCACGGCCGGCCCGCCCGTGGGTGGGCGTGCAGAGGGGTCTGCGTTTGACTCTGGGTGTGCCGGCACGGCCGGCCCACCCGTGGGTGGGAGTACAGAAGGCTTTGCGGTTGCCTCTGGGTGTGCCGCCACGGCCTGCCCACCCGTGGGTGGGCGTGCAGAAGGGCCTGCGTTTGCCTCTGGGTGTGCCGCCACGGCCGGCCCACCCGTGGGTGGGCGTGTCGAGAAGGGCCTGCGTGGGGCTCTGGGTGTGCCGCCACGGCCGGCCCACCCGTGGGTGGGCGTGCAGAAAGGCCTGCGGTTTCCTCTGGGTGTGCCGGCCCTGCCGGACCACCCGTAGGTGGGCGTGCAGAAGGGCCAGGGTTTGCCACTGGGTGTGCCGCCACGGCCGGTCCACCCGTGGGTGGGCGTGCAGATGTGCCTGCGTTTGCCTCTGGGTGTGCAGCCGCGTCCGGCCCACCCGTGGGTGGGCGTGCAGAACTGTTTGCGTGTGCCACTGGCTGTGCCGCCACGGCCGGCTTACCCATGGTTGGGCGAGCAGTAGGGTTTGCGGTTGCCTCCGGGTGTGCCGCCACGGCCGGCCCACCCGTGGGTGGGCGTGCAGAACTGTTTGCGTGTGCCACTGGCTGTGCCGCCACGGCCGGCTTACCCATGGTTGGGCGTGCAGAAGGGTCTGCGTGAGCCTCTGGGTGTGCCGCCACGGCCGGTCCACCCGTGGGTGGGCGTGCAGAACTGTTTGCGTGTGCCACTGGGTGTGCCGCCACGGCTGGCCCACCCGTGGGTGGGCGTGCAGAACTGTTTGCGTGTGCCACTGAGTGTGCCGCCACGGCCGGCTCACCCGTGGGTGGGCGTGCAGAAGGGTTTGCGGTTGCCTCTGGGTGTGCCGCCACGACCGGCCCACTAGTGCCTGAGCGTGCAGAAGGGCCTTTGTGTGCCTCTGGGTGTGCCGCCACGGCCGGCCCACCCGTGGGTGGGCGTGCAGAAGGGCCTGCGTTTGCCTCTTGGTGTGCAGCCCCTGCCGGACCACCCGTAGGTGGGCGTGCAGAAGGGCCTGGGATTGCCACAGGGTGTGCCGCCACGGCCGGCCCACCCGTGGGTGGGCGTGCAGAACTGTTTGCGTGTGCCACTGGCTGTGCCGCCACGGCCGGCTTACCCGTGGGTGGGCGTGCAGTAGGGTTTGCGGTTGCCTCCGGGTGTGCCGCCACGGCCGGCCCACCCGTGGGTGGGCGTGTAGAACTGTTTGCGTGTGCCACTGGGTGTGCCGCCATGGTTGGCCAACCCGTGGGTGGGCGTGCAGAACTGTTTGCGTGTGCCACTGAGTGTGCCGCCACGGCCGGCTCACCCGTGGCTGAGCGTGCAGAAGGGCCTTTGTGTGCCTCTGGGTGTGCCGCCACAGCCGGCCCACCCGTGGCTGGGCGTGCAGAAGAGTTTGCGGTTACCTCTGGGTGTACCGCCACGGCCGGCCCACCTGTGGGTGGGCGTTCAGAACTGTTTGCGTGTGCCTCTGGATGTGCAGCCACGGCCGGTCCACCCGTGGGTGGGCGTGCAGTAGAGCTTGCGGTTGCCTCTGTGTGGGCCGCCACGACCGGCCCACCCGTGGCTGGCGTGAAGAAGGGCCTTTGTGTGCCTCTGGGTGTGCCGCCACGGCCGGCCCACCCGTGGTGTGAAGCGTGCAGAAGGGCCTGCGGTTGCCTCTTGGTGTGCCGCCACGGCCGGCCCACTGGTGGGTGGGCATGCAGAAGAGCCTGCGTTTGCCTCTGGGTGTGCCGCCACGGCTGGCCCACCCTTGGGTGAGGCGTGCAGAAGTGCCTGCGTTTGCCTCTGGGTGTGCAGCCACGGCCGGCCCACCCGTGGGTGGGCGTGCAGAACTGTTTGCGTGTGCCACTGGCTGTGCCGCCACGGCCGGCCCACCCGTGGAGTGGGCGTGCAGAAGAGCCTGCGGTTGCCTTTGGGTGTGCCGCCACGGCCGGCCCACCCGTGGGTGGGAGTGCAGAAGGCTTTGCGGTTGCCTCTGGGTGTGCCGCCACGGCCGGCCACCGTGGGTGGGCGTGCAGGCGGGCCTGCGTTTGCCTCTGGGTGTGCCGCCGCGGCCGGCCCACCCGTGGGTGGGGCGTGTCGAAGGGCCTGCGTGGGAGCTCTGGGTGTGCCGCCACGGCCGGCCCACCCGTGGAGTGGGCGTGCAGAAAGGCCTGAAGTTGCCTCTGGGTGTGCCGGCCCTGCCGGACCACCTGTAGGTGAGCGTGAAGAAGGGCCAGGGTTTCCACTGGGTGTGCCGCCACGGCCAGACCACCCGTGGGTGGGGCGTGCAGAAGTGCCTGCGTTTGCCTCTGGGTGTGCAGCCACGTCCGGTCCACCCATGGGTGGGCGTGCAGAACTGTTCGCGTTTGCCACTGGCTGTGCCGCCACGGCCGGCTTACCCATGGTTGGGGCGTGCAGTAGGGTTTGCGGTTGCCTCGGGTGTGCCGCCACGGCCGGCCCACCCGTGGGTGGGGCGTGCAGAAGCGACTGCGGTTGCCTCTGGGTGTGCCGCCACGGCCGGCCCACCCGTGGGTGGGCGTGTAGAACTGTTTGCGTGTGCCACTGGCTGTGCCGCCATGGCTGGCCAACCCGTGGGTGGGCGTGCAGAACTGTTTGCGTGTGCCACTGAGTGTGCCGCCACGGCCGGCTCACCCGTGGGTGGGCGTGCAGAACTGTTTGCGGTTGCCTCTGGGTGTGCCGCCACGGCCGACCCACCCGTGGCTGGCGTGAAGAAGGGCCTTTGTGTGCCTCTGGGTGTGCCGCCACGGCCGGCCCACCCGTGGGTGGGCGTGCAGTAGGGTTTGCGGTTGCCTCCGGGTGTGCCGCCACGGCCGGCCCACTGGTGGGTGGGGCGTGCAGAAGGGCCTGCGTTTGCCTCTGGGTGTGCCGCCACGGCTGGCCCACCCGTGGGTGGGGCGTGCAGAAGTGCCAGCGTTTGCCTCTGGGTGTGCAGCCACGGCCGGCCCACCCGTGGGTGGGCGTGCAGAACTGTTTGCGTGTGCCACTGGCTGTGCCGCCACGGCCGGCCCACCCGTGGGTGGGCGTGCAGAAAGAGCCTGCGGTTTCCTTTGGGTGTGGCGCCACCGCCCGGCCCACCCGTGGGTGGGCGTGCAGAACTGTTTGCGTGTGCCACTGGGTGTGCAGCCACGGCCGGCCCACCGTGGGTGGGCGTGCAGAACTGTTTGCGTGTGCCACTGAGTGTGCCGCCACGGCCGGCTCACCCGTGGGTGGGCGTGCAGAAGGGTTTGCGGTTGCCTCTGGGTGTGCCGCCACGACCCGGCCCACCCGTGTCTGAGCGTGCAGAAGGGCCTTTGTGTGCCTCTGGGTGTGCCGCCACGGCCGGCCCACCCGTGGGTGGGCGTGCAGAAGGGCCTGCGTTTGCCTCTTGGTGTGCCGCCCTGCCGGACCACCCGTGGGTGGGGCGTGCAGAAGGGCCTGGGTTTGCCACAGGGTGTGCCGCCACGGCCGGCCCACCCGTGGGTGGGCGTGCAGAACTGTTTGCGTGTGCCACTGGCTGTGCCGCCACGGCCTGCTTACCCGATGGGTGGGGCGTGCAGTAGGGTTTGCGGTTGCCTCTGGGTGTGCCGCCACGACCGGCCCACCCGTGGGTGGGCGTGCAGTAGGGCTTGCGGTGTGCCTCTGGGTGTGCCGCCACGGCCGGCCCACCCGTGGAGTGGGCGTGCAGAAGGGCCTGCGTTTGCCTCTGGGTGTGCCGCCACGCTGGCCACCGTGGGTGGCGTGCAGAAGGCCTGCGTTTGCCCGGGTGTGCCGCCACGGCCGGCCCACCACGTGGGTGGGCGTGCAGAACTGTTTGCGTGTGCCACTGGCTGTGCCGCCACGGCCGGCTACCCGTGGGTGGGCGTGCAGTAGGGTCTGCGGTTGCCTCTGGGTGTGCCGCCACGGCCGGCCCACCCGTGGGTGGGCGTGCAGTAGGGTTTGCGGTTGCCTCCGGGTGTGCCGCCACGGCCGGCCCACCCGTGGGTGGGGCGTGCAGAAGCGACTGCGGTTGCCTCTGGGTGTGCCGCCACGGCCGGCCCACCCGTGGGTAGGCGTGTAGAACTGTTTGCGTGTGCCACTGGGTGTGCCGCCATGGTTGGCCAACCCGTGGGTGGGCGTGCAGAACTGTTTGCGTGTGCCACTGAGTGTGCCGCCACGGCCGGCTCACCCGTGGGTGGGCGTGCAGAAGGGCCTCCGGTTGTCTCTGGGTGTGCCGCCACGACAGGCCCACCCGTGGCTGAGCGTGCAGAAGGGCCTTTGTGTGCCTCTGGGTGTGCCGCCACAGCCGGCCCACCCGTGGCTGGGGCGTGCAGAAGAGTGTGCGGTTACCTCTGGGTGTACCCGCCACGGCCGACCCACCTGTGGGTGGGCGTTCAGAACTATTTGCGTGTGCCTCAGGATGTGCCGCCCACGGCCCGGTCCACCCGTGGGTGGGGCGTGCAGAAGGGTTTGCGTGTGCCTCTGTGTGGGCCGCCACGACCGGCCCACCCGTGGCTGAGCGTGAAGAAGGGCCTTTGTGTACCTCTGGGTGTGCCGCCACGGCCGGCCCACCGTGGGTGGAAGCGTGCAGAAGGGCCTGCGGTTGCCTCTGGGTGTGCCGCCACGGCCGGCACAGCTGTGGGTGGGCGTGCAGAACTGTTTGCGGTTGCCTCTGTGTGTGCCGCCACGACCGGCCCACACGTGGCTGAGAGCGTGAAGAAGGGCTTTTTGTGCCTCTGGGTGTGCCGCCACGGCCGGCCCACCCGTGGGTGGGCGTGCAATAGGGTTTGCGGTTGCCTCCGGGTGTGCCGCCACTGCCGGCCCACTGGTGGGTGGGCATGGAGAAGGGCCTGCGTTTGCCTCTGGGTGTGCCGCCACGGCCGTCCCACCCTTGGGTGGGCGTGCAGAACTGTTTGCGTGTGCCACTGGCTGTGCCGCCACGGCCGGCCCACCCGTGGGTGGGCGTGCAGAAGGGCCTGCATGTGGCTCTGGGTGTGCCGCCACGGCCGGCCCACCCGTGGGTGGGCGTGCAGAACTGTTTGCGTGTGCCACTGAGTGTGCTGCCACGGCCGGCCCACCCGTGGGTGGGCGTGCAGAACTGTTTACGTGTGCCACTGAGTGTGCCGCCACGGCCGGCTCACCCGTGCGTGGGCTTGCAGAAGGCTTTGCGGTTGCCTCTGGGTGTGCCGCCACGGCCGGCCCGCCCGTGGGTGGGCGTGCAGAGGGGTCTGCGTTTGACTCTGGGTGTGCCGGCACGGCCGGCCCACCCGTGGGTGGGAGTACAGAAGGCTTTGCGGTTGCCTCTGGGTGTGCCGCCACGGCCTGCCCACCCGTGGGTGGGCGTGCAGAAGGGCCTGCGTTTGCCTCTGGGTGTGCCGCCACGGCCGGCCCACCCGTGGGTGGGCGTGTCGAAGGGCCTGCGTGGGGCTCTGGGTGTGCCGCCACGGCCGGCCCACCCGTGGGTGGGCGTGCAGAAAGGCCTGCGGTTTCCTCTGGGTGTGCCGGCCCTGCCGGACCACCCGTAGGTGGGCGTGCAGAAGGGCCAGGGTTTGCCACTGGGTGTGCCGCCACGGCCGGTCCACCCGTGGGTGGGCGTGCAGATGTGCCTGCGTTTGCCTCTGGGTGTGCAGCCGCGTCCGGCCCACCCGTGGGTGGGCGTGCAGAACTGTTTGCGTGTGCCACTGGCTGTGCCGCCACGGCCGGCTTACCCATGGTTGGGCGAGCAGTAGGGTTTGCGGTTGCCTCCGGGTGTGCCGCCACGGCCGGCCCACCCGTGGGTGGGCGTGCAGAACTGTTTGCGTGTGCCACTGGCTGTGCCGCCACGGCCGGCTTACCCATGGTTGGGCGTGCAGAAGGGTCTGCGTGAGCCTCTGGGTGTGCCGCCACGGCCGGTCCACCCGTGGGTGGGCGTGCAGAACTGTTTGCGTGTGCCACTGGGTGTGCCGCCACGGCTGGCCCACCCGTGGGTGGGCGTGCAGAACTGTTTGCGTGTGCCACTGAGTGTGCCGCCATGACAGGCCCACCCGTGGGTGAGGCGTGCAAAAGGTTTGCGGTTGCCTCTGGGTGTGCCGCCACGGCCGGCCCACCCGTGGGTGGGCGTGCAGAAGGGCCTGCGTTTGCCTCTTGGTGTGCCGCCACGGCCGGACCACCCGTGGGTGGGCGTGCAGAAGGGCCTGGGTTTGCCACAGGGTGTGCCGCCATGGCCGGGCCACCCGTGGGTGGGCGTGCAGAACTGTTTGCGTGTGCCACTGGCTGTGCCGCCACGGCCGGCTTACCCATGGTTGGGCGTGCAGTAGGGTTTGCGGTTGCCTTTGGGTGTGCCGCCACGGCCGGCCCACCCGTGGGTGGGCGTGCAGAAGCGACTGCGGTTGCCTCTGGGTGTGCCGCCACGGCCGGCCCACCCGTGGGTGGGCGTGTAGAACTGTTTGCGTGTGCCACTGGGTGTGCCGCCATGGCTGGCCAACCCGTGGGTGGGCGTGCAGAACTGTTTGCGTGTGCCACTGAGTGTGCCGCCACGGCCGGCTCACCCGTGGAGTGGGCGTGCAGAACTGTTTGCGGTTGCCTCTGTGTGTGCCGCCACGACCGGCCCACCCGTGGCTGAGCGTGAAGAAGGACTTTGTGTGCCTCTGGGTGTGCCGCCACGGCCGGCCCACCCGTGGGTGGGCGATTCAGTAGGGTTTGCGGTTGCCTCTGGTGTGTGCCGCCCACGGCCGGCCCACTGGTGGGTGGGGCGTGCAGAAGGGCCTGCGTTTGCCTCTGGGTGTGCCGCCACGGCTGGCCCACCCGTGGGTGGGCGTGCAGAAGTGCCAGCGTTTGCCTCTGGGTGTGCAGCCACGGCCGGCCCACCCGTGGGTGGGCGTGCAGAATAACTGTTTGCGTGTGCCACTGGGTGTGCCGCCACGGCCGGCCCACCCGTGGGTGGGCGTGCAGAAGGGCCTTTGTGTGCCTCTGGGTGTGCCGCCACGGCCGGCCCACCCGTGGGTGGGCGTGCAGAAGGCTTTGCGGTTGCCTCTGGGTGTGCCGCCACGGCCGGCCCGCCCGTGGGTGGGCGTGCAGAGGGTCTGCGTTTGACTCTGGGTGTGCCGGCACGGCCGGCCCACCCGTGGGTGGGAGTACAGAAGGCTTGCGGTTGCCTCTGGGTGTGCCGCCACGGCCTGCCCACCCGTGGGTGGGGCGTGCAGAAGGGCCTGCGTTTGCCTCTGGGTGTGCCGCCACGGCCGGCCCACCCGTGGAGTGGGCGTGTCGAAGGGCCTGCGTGGGGCTCTGGGTGTGCCGCCACGGCCGGCCCACCCGTGGGTGGGCGTGCAGAAAGGCCTGCGGTTTCCTCTGGGTGTGCCGGCCCTGCCGGACCACCCGTAGGTGGGGCGTGCAGAAGGGCCAGGGTTTGCCACTGGGTGTGCCGCCACGGCCGGTCCACCCGTGGGTGGGCGTGCAGATGTGCCTGCGTTTGCCTCTGGGTGTGCAGCCGCGTCCGGCCCACCCGTGGGTGGGCGTGCAGAATCTGTTTGCGTGTGCCACTGGCTGTGCCGCCACGGCCGGCTTACCCATGGTTGGGCGAGCAGTAGGGTTTGCGGTTGCCTCGGGTGTGCCGCCACGGCCGGCCCACCCGTGGGTGGGCGTGCAGAACTGTTTGCGTGTGCCACTGGCTGTGCCGCCACGGCCGGCTTACCCATGGTTGGGGCGTGCAGAAGGGTCTGCGTGAGCCTCTGGGTGTGCTGCCACGGCCGGTCCACCCGTGGGTGGGCGTGCAGAACTGTTTGCGTGTGCCACTGGGTGTGCCGCCACGGCTGGCCCACCCGTGGGTGGGCGTGCAGAACTGTTTGCGTGTGCCACTGAGTGTGCCGCCACGGCAGGCCCACCCGTGGAGTGGGGCGTGCAGAAGGGTTTGCGGTTGCCTCTGGGTGTGCCGCCACGACCGGCCCACCCGTGGCTGAGCGTGAAGAAGGACCTTTGTGTGCCTCTGGGTGTGCCGCCACGGCCGGCCCACCCGTGGGTGGCGTTCAGTAGGGTTTGCGGTTGCCTCCGTGTGTGCCGCCACGGCCGGCCCACCCGTGGGTGGGGCGTGCAGAAAGAGCCTGCGGTTGCCTTTGGGTGTGCCGCCACCGCCAGCCCACCCGTGGGTGGGAGTGCAGAAGCGGTTTGCGGTTGGCTCTGGGTGTGCCGCCACGGCCGGCCCACCCGTGGGTGAGCGTGCAGAAGCGCCTGCGATTGCCTCTGGGTGTGCCGCCACGGCCGGCCCACCCGTGGGTGGGCGTGCAGAAGGGCCTGCAGTTGCCTCCGTGTGTGCCGCCACGGCCGGCCCACTGGTGGGTGGGCGTGCAGAAGGGCCTGCGTTTGCCTCTGGGTGTGCCGCCACGGCTGGCCCACCCGTGTGTGGGCGTGCAGAAGTGCCAGCGTTTGCCTCTGGGTGTGCAGCCACGGCCGGCCCACCCGTGGGTGGGCGTGCAGAACTGTTTGCGTGTGCCACTGGGTGTGCCGCCACGGCTGGCCCACCCGTGGGTGGGCGTGCAGAACTGTTTGCGTGTGCCACTGAGTGTGCCGCCACGGCCGGCCCACCCGTGTCTGAGCGTGCAGAAGGGCCTTTGTATGCCTCTGGGTGTGCCGCCACGGCCGGCCCACCCGTGGGTGGGCGTGCAGAAGGGCCTGCGTTTGCCTCTTGGTGTGCCGCCCCTGCCGGACCACCCGTAGGTGGGCGTGTAGAAGGGCCTGGGTTTGCCACAGGGTGTGCCGCCACGGCCGGCCCACCCGTGGGTGGGCGTGCAGAACTGTTTGCGTGTGCCACTGGGTGTGCCGCCACGGCTGGCCCACCCGTGGGTGGGCGTGCAGAACTGTTTGCGTGTGCCACTGAGTGTGCCGCCACGGCCGGTTCACCCGTGGGTGGGCGTGCAGAAGGGCCTCCGGTTGTCTCTGGGTGTGCCGCCACGACAGGCCCACCCGTGGCTGAGCGTGCAGAAGGGCCTTTGTGTGCCTCTGGGTGTGCCGCCACAGCCGGCCCACCCGTGGCTGGGCGTGCAGAAGAGTTTGCGGTTACCTCTGGGTGTACCGCACGGCCGGCCCACCTGTGGGTGGGCGCTCAGAACTGTTTGCGTGTGCCTCTGGATGTGCCGCCACGGCCGGTCCACCCGTGGGTGGGCGTGCAGAAGGGTTTGCGGTTGCCTCTGTGTGGGCCGCCACGACCGGCCCACCCGTGGCTGAGCCGTGAAGAAGGGCCTTTGTGTGCCTCTGGGTGTGCCGCCGACGGCCGGCCCACCCGTGGGTGGGCGTGCAGAAGGGCCCTGCGGTTGCTCTCTGGTGTGCCGCCACGGCCGGCACAGCTGTGGGTGGGCGTGCAGAACTGTTTTGCGTGTGCCTCTGGTGTGTGCCGCCACGACCGCCCACCCGTGGCTGAGCGTGAAGAAGGGCTTTTTGTGCCTCTGGGTGTGCCGCACGGCCGGCCCACCCGTGGGTGGGCGTGCAATAGGGTTTGCGGTTGCCTCCGGTGTGCCGCCACTGCCGGCCCACCGGTGGGTGGGCATGCAGAAGGGCTCTGCGTTTGCCTCTGGGTGTGCCGCTACGGCCGGCCCACCCGTGGGTGGGGCGTGCAGAACTGCTTGCGTGTGCCTCTGGCTGTGCCGCCACGGCCGGCTCCACCCGTGGGTGGGCGTGCAGAACTGTTTGCGTGTGCCACTGAGTGTGCTGCCACGGCCGGCTCACCCGTGGGTGGGCGTGCAGAACTGTTTACGTGTGCCACTGAGTGTGCCGCCACGGCCGGCCCACCAGTGCGTGGGCGTGCAGAAGGCTTTGCGGTTGCCTCTGGGTGTGCCGCCACGGCCGCCCGCCCGTGGAGTGGGCGTGCAGAGGGGTCTGCGTTTGACTCTGGGTGTGCCGGCACGGCCGGCCCACCCGTGGGTGGGAGTACAGAAGGCTTTGCGGTTGCCTCTGGGTGTGCCGCCACGGCCTGCCCACCCGTGGGTGGGCGTGCAGAAGGGCCTGCGTTTGCCTCTGGGTGTGCCGCCACGGCCGGCCCACCCGTGGGTGGGCGTGTCGAAGGGCCTGCGTGGGGCTCTGGGTGTGCCGCCACGGCCGGCCCACCCCGTGGGTGGCGTGCAGAAAGGCCTGCGGTTTCCTCTGGGTGTGCCGGCCCTGCCGGACCACCCGTAGGTGGGCGTGCAGAAGGGCCAGGGTTTGCCACTGGGTGTGCCGCCACGGCCGGTCCACCCGTGGGTGGGCGTGCAGAATGTGCCTGCGCTTGCCTCTGGGTGTGCCGCCGACGGCTGGCCCACCCGATGGAGTAGGCGTGCAGAAGTGCCTGCGCGTTGCCTCTGGGTGTGCAGTCAGCGTCCGGCCCACCCGTGGGTGGGCGTGCAGAACTGTTTGCGTGTGCCACTGGCTGTGCCGCCACGGCCGGCTTACCCATGGTTGGGCGTGCAGAAGGGTCTGCGTGAGCCTCTGGGTGTGCCGCCACGGCCGGTCCACCCGTGGGTGGGCGTGCAGAACTGTTTGCGTGTGCCACTGGGTGTGCCGCACGGCTGGCTCCACCCGTGGGTGGGCGTGCAGAACTGTTTGCGTGTGCCACTGAGTGTGCCGCCACGGCCGGCTCACCCGTGGGTGGGCGTGCAGAAGGGTTTGCGGTTGCCTCTGGGTGTGCCGCCACGACCGCCCACTCGTGGCTGAGCGTGCAGAAGGGCCTTTGTGTGCCTCTGGGTGTGCCGCTACGGCCGGCCCACCCGTGGGTGGGCGTGCAGAAGGGCCTGCGCTTGCCTCTTGGTGTGCCGCCCTGCCGGACCACCCGTAGGTGGGCGTGCAGAAGGGCCTGGGTTTGCCACAGGGTGTGCCGCCACGGCCGGCCCACCCGTGGGTGGGCGTGCAGAACTGTTTGCGTGGTGCCACTGGCTGTGCCGCCACGGCCGGCTTACCCATGGTTGGGCGTGCAGTAGGGTTTGCGGTTGCCTTTGGGTGTGCCGCCACGGCCGGCCCACCCGTGGGTGGGCGTGCAGAAGCGACTGCGGTTGCCTCTGGGTGTGCCGCGACGGCCGGCCCACCCGTGGGTGGGCGTGTAGAACTGTTTGCGTGTGCCACTGGGTGTGCCGCCATGGCTGGCCAACCCGTGGGTGGGCGTGCAGAACTGTTTGCGTGTGCCACTGAGTGTGCCGCCACGGCCGGCTCACCCGTGGGTGGGCGTGCAGAACTGTTTGCGGTTGCCTCTGGGTGTGCCGCCACGACCGACCAACCCGTGGGTGGGCGTGCAGTAGGGTTTGCGGTTGCCTCCGGTGTGCCGCACGGCCGCCCACTGGTGGGTGGGCTGCAGAAGGGCCCGCGCTTGCCTCTGGGTGTCGCACGGCTGCCCACCCGTGGGTGGGCGTGCAGAAGTGCTGCGTTGCCTCTGGGTGTGCCGCTGGCCGCCCACCCGTGGGTGCGCAGAACTGTTTGCGGTGCCACTGGCTGTGCCGCACGGCCGGCCCACCCGTGGGTGGGCGTGCAGAAGGCCTGCGGTTGCCTTTTGGGTGTGCCGACGGGCCGCCCACCCGCGGTGGGCTTGCAGAAGGCCTCGCGGTTGCCTCTGTGTGTGCCGCACGGCAGGCCCACCCGTGGGTGGTCGAGCAGAACTGTTTGCTTGTGCCACTGAGTGTGCTGCCCGGCCGGCTCACCCGTGGGTGGGCGTGCAGAACTGTTTGCGTGGTGCCACTGAGTGTGCCGCCACGGCGGGCTCACCCGTGGGTGGGAGTACAGAAGGCTTTGCGGTTGCCTCTGGGTGTGCCGCCACGGCCGGCTCCACCCGTGGGTGGGCGTGCAGAAGGCCTGCGGTTGCCTCTGGGTGTGTTGCCACGGCCGCCCAACCGTGGGTGGGCGTGCAGAAGGGCCTGGGTTTGCCACTGGTGTGCCGCACGGCCGGCCCACCCGTGGGTGGGCGTGCAGAAGGGCCTGCAATTGCCTCTGTGTGTGCCGCCACGGCCGGCCCACCGTTGGTGGGCGTGCAGAAAGGCCTGCGGTTGCCTCTGGGTGTGCCGCACGGCCGGCCCACCCGCGGGTGGGCGTGCAGAACTGTTTGCGTGTGCCACTGGCTGTGCCGCGACGGCCGGCCCACCCGTGGGTGGGCGTGCAGAAGGGCCTGCATGTGGCTCTGGGTGTGCCGCGACGGCCGGCCCACCCGTGGGTGGGCGTGCAGAACTGTTTGCGTGTGCCACTGAGTGTGCTGCCACGGCCGGCTCACCCGTGGGTGGGCGTGCAGAACTGTTTACGTGTGCCACTGAGTGTGCCGCCACGGCCGGCTCACCCGTGCGTGGGCGTGCAGAAGGCTTTGCGGTTGCCTCTGGGTGTGCCACCACGGCCGGCCCGCCTGCGGTGGGGCGTGCAGAGGGGTCTGGCGTTTGACTCTGGGTGTGCCGGCACGGCCGGCTCCACCCGTGGGTTGGAGTACAGAAGGCTTTGCGGTTGCCTCTGGGTGTGCCGCACGGCCTGCCCACCCGTGGGTGGGCGTGCAGAAGGGCCTGCGCTTGCCTCTCTGGTGTGCCGCCGACGGCCGGCTCCACCCGTGGGTGGGCGTGTCGAAGGGCCTGCGTGGGGCTCTGGGTGTGCTCATCGGCCGGCCCACCCGTGGGTGGGCGTGCAGAAAGGCCCGCGGTTTCCTCTGGTGTGCCGGCCCTGCCGGACCACCCGTAGGTGGGCGTGCAGAAGGGCCAGGGTTTGCCACTGGGTGTGCCGCCACGGCAGGTCCACCCGTGGGTGGGGCGTGCAGATGTGCCTGCGTTTGCCTCTGGGTGTGCAGTCACGGTCCGGCCCACCCGTGGGTGGGCGTGCAGAACTGTTTGCGCAGTGCCACTGGCTGTGCCGCCACGGCCGGCTTACCCATGGTTGGGCGTGCAGAAGGGTCTGCGTGAGCCTCTGGTGTGCCGCCACGGCCGGTCCACCCGTGGGTGGGCGTGCAGAACTGTTTGCGTGTGCCACTGGGTGTGCCGCGACGGCTGGCCCACCCGTGGGTGGGCGTGCAGAACTGTTTGCGTGTGCCACTGAGTGTGCCGCCACGGCCAGCTCACCCGTGGGTGGGGCGTGCAGAAGGGTTTGCGGTTGCCTCTGGGTGTGCCGCCACGACCGGCCCACTCGTGGCTGAGCGTGCAGAAGGGCCTTTGTGTGCCTCTGGGTGTGCCGCACGGCCGGCTCCACCCGTGGGTGGGCGTGCAGAAGGGCCTGCGTTTGCCTCTTGGTGTGCCGCCCCTGCCGGACCACCCGTAGGTGGGCGTGCAGAAGGGCCTGGGTTTGCCTCTGGTGTGTCGCACACGGCCGGCCAACCCGTGGGTGGGCGTGCAGTGGGGTTTGCGGTTGCCTCCGGTGTGCCGCGACGGCCGGCTCCACCCGTGGGTGGGCGTGCAGAAGGGCCTGCGTTTGCCTCTGGGTGTGCCGCACGGCTGGCCCACCCGTGGGTGGGCGTCCAGAAGTGCCTGCGTTTGCCTCTGGGTGTGCCGCCACGGCCGGCTCCACCCGTGGGTGGGCGTGCAGAACTGTTTGCGTGTGCCACTGGCTGTGCCGCACGCCGGCTCCACCCGTGGTGGGCGTGCAGAAGGGCCTGCGGGTTGCCTTTGGGTGTGCCGCCATCGCCGCCCACCCGTGGGTGGGAGTGCAGAAGGGTTTGCGGTTGGCTCTGGGTGTGCCGCCACGGCCGGCCCACCAGTGGGTGGGCGTGCAGAAGCGCCTGCGATTGCCTCTGGGTGTGCCGCCACGGCCGGCCCACCCGTGGGTGGGCTTGCAGAAGGGCCTGCGGTTGCCTCTGTGTGTGCCGCCACGGCAGGCCCACCCGTGGGTGGTCGAGCAGAACTGTTTGCTTGTGCCACTGAGTGTGCTGCCACGGCCGGCTCACCCGTGGGTGGGCGTGCAGAAGGGTTTAGCGTGTGCCACTGAGTGTGCCGCCACGGCGGGCTCACCCGTGGGTGGGAGTACAGAAGGCTTTGCGGTTGCCTCTGGGTGTGCCGCGACGGCCGGCTCCACCCGTGGGTGGGCGTGCAGAAGGCCTGCGGTTGCCTCTGGGTGTGTTGTCACGGCCGGCCCACCCGTGGGTGGGCGTGCAGAAGGGCCTGGGTTTGCCACTGGGTGTGCCGCCACGGCCGGCCCACCCGTGGGTGGGCGTGCAGAAGGGCCTGCAATTGCCTCTGTGTGTGCCGCCACGGCCGGCCCACCCGTTGGTGGGCGTGCAGAAAGGCCTGCGGTTGCCTCTGGGTGTGCCGCCACGGCCGGCCCACCCGCGGGTGGGCGTGCAGAACTGTTTGCGTGTGCCACTGGCTGTGCCGCCACGGCCGGCCCACCCGTGGGTGGGCGTGCAGAAGGGCCTGCATGTGGCTCTGGGTGTGCCGCCACGGCCGGCCCACCCGTGGGTGGGCGTGCAGAACTGTTTGCGTGTGCCACTGAGTGTGCTGCCACGGCCGGCTCACCCGTGGGTGGGCGTGCAGAACTGTTTACGTGTGCCACTGAGTGTGCCGCCACGGCCGGCTCACCCGCGCGTGGCGTGCAGAAGGCTTTGCGGTTGCCTCTGGGTGTGATCGCCACGGCCGGCCCGCCTGCGGGTGGGCGTGCAGAGGGGTCTCGCGTTTGACTCTGGGTGTGCCGGCACGGCCGGCCCACCCGTGGGTGGGAGTACAGAAGGCCTTTGCGGTTGCCTCTGGGTGTGTCACACGGCCTGCCCACCGTGGGTGGGCGTGCAGAAGGGCCTGCGCTTGCCTTCTGGGTGTGCCGCCACGGCCGGCCCACCCGTGGGTGGGCGTGTCGAAGGGCCTGCGTGGGGCTCTGGGTGTGCCAACGGCCGGCCCACCCGTGGGTGGGCGTGCAGAAAGGCCTGCGGTTTCCTCTGGGTGTGCCGGCCCTGCCGGACCACCCGTAGGTGGGCGTGCAGAAGGGCCAGGGTTTGCCACTGGGTGTGCCGCCACGGCCGGCCCACCCGTGGGTGGGCGTGCAGATGTGCCTGCGTTTGCCTCTGGGTGTGCAGTCACGTCCGGCCCACCCGTGGGTGGGCGTGCAGAACTGTTTGCGTGTGCCACTGGCTGTGCCGCCACGGCCGGCTTACCCATGGTTGGGCGTGCAGAAGGGTCTGCGTGAGCCTCTGGGTGTGCCGCCACGGCCGGTCCACCCGTGGGTGGGCGTGCAGAACTGTTTGCGTGTGCCGCTGGGTGTGCACGCACGGGCTGGCCCACCCGTGGGTGGGCGTGCAGAACTGTTTGCGTGTGCCACTGAGTGTGCCGCCACGGCCGGCTCACCATGGGTGGGCGTGCAGAAGGGTTTGCGGTTGCCTCTGGGTGTGCCACACGACCGCCCACTCGTGGCTGAGCGTGCAGAAGGGCCTTTGTGTGCCTCTGGTGTGTCGCCACGGCCGGCCCACCCGTGGGTGGGCGTGCAGAAGGGCCTGCGCTTGCCTCTTGGTGTGCCGCCTCGCCGGACCACCCGTAGGTGGGCGTGCAGAAGGGCCTGGTTTGCCACAGGGTGTGCCGCACGGCCGGCCCACCCGTGGGTGGGCGTGCAGAACTGTTTGCGTGTGCCACTGGCTGTGCCGCCACGGCCGGCTTACCCATGGTTGGGCGTGCAGTAGGGTTTTGCGCTTGTCTTTGGGTGTGCCGCCACGGCCGGCCCCACCCGTGGGTGGGCGTGCAGAAGCGACTGCGGTTGCCTCTGGGTGTGCGCCGACGGCCGGCCCACCCGTGGGTGGGCGTGTAGAACTGTTTATGCGTGTGCCACTGGATGTGCCGCCATGGCTGGCATACCCGTGGGTGGGCGTGCAGAACTGTTTGCGTGTGCCACTGAGTGTGCCGCCACGGCCGGCTCACCCGTGGGTGGGCGTGCAGAACTGTTTGCGGTTGCCCTGTGTGTGCCGCCACGACCGGCCAACCCGTGGGTGGGCGTGCAGTAGGGTTTGCGGTTGCCTCGGGTGTGCCGCCACGGCCGGCCCACTTGTGGTTGGGCGTGCAGAAGGGCCTGCGCTTGCCTTCTGGGTGTGCCACACGGCTGGCCCACCCGTGGGTGGGCGTGCAGAAGTGCCTCGCGCTTGCCTCTGGGTGTGCCGACGGCCGGCCCACCCGTGGGTGGGCTTGCAGAAGGGCCTGCGGTTGCCTCTGTGTGTGCCGCCACGGCAGGCCCACCCGTGGGTGGTCGAGCAGAACTGTTTGCTTGTGCCACTGAGTGTGCTGCCACGGCCGGCTCACCCGTGGGTGGGCGTGCAGAACTGTTTGCGTGTGCCACTGAGTCTGCCGCCACGGCGGGCTCACCCGTGGGTGGAGTACAGAAGGCTTTGCGGTTGCCTCTGGGTGTGCCGCCACGGCCGGCCAACCCGTGGGTGGGCGTGCAGGAGGGCCTGCGGTTGCCTTTGGGTGTGCCGCCATCGCCGGCCCACCCGTGGGGTGGGGAGTGCAGAAGGGTTTGCGGTTGGCTCTGGGTGTGCCGACACGGCCGGCCCACCCGTGGGTGGGCGTGCAGAAGCGCCTGCGATTGCCTCTGGGTGTGCCGCGACGGCCGGCCCACCCGTGGGTGGGCTTGCAGAAGGGCCTGCGGTTGCCTCTGTGTGTGCCACACGGCAGGCCCACCCGTGGGTGGTCGAGCAGAACTGTTTGCTTGTGCCACTGAGTGTGCTGCCACGGCCGGCTCACCCGTGGGTGGGCGTGCAGAACTGTTTGCGTGTGCCACTGAGTGTGCACGCCACGGCGGGCTCACCCGTGGGTGGGAGTACAGAAGGCTTTGCGGTTGCCTCTGGTGTGCCGCCGCCGGCCCACCCGTGGGTGGGCGTGCAGAAGGCCCGCGGTTGCCTCTGGGTGTTGTTGACGGCCGCCCACCCGTGGGTGGGCGTGCAGAAGGGCCTGGTTTGCCACTGGGTGTGCCACCACGGCCGGCCCACCCGTGGGTGGGGCGGCAGAAGGGCCTGCAATTGCCTCTGTGTGTGCCGCACGGCCGGCCCACCCGTTGGTGGGCGTGCAGAAAGGCCTGCGGTTGCCTCTGGGTGTGCCGCACGGCCGGCCCACCCGCGGGTGGGCGTGCAGAACTGTTTGCGTGTGCCACTGGCTGTGCCGCGACGGCCGGCCCACCCGTGGGTGGGCGTGCAGAAGGGCCTGCATGTGGCTCTGGGTGTGCCGCACGGCCGGCCCACCCGTGGGTGGGCGTGCAGAACTGTTTGCGTGGTGCCACTGAGTGTGCTGCCACGGCCGGCTCACCCGTGGGTGGGCGTGCAGAACTGTTTACGTGTGCCACTGAGTGTGCCGCCACGGCCGGCTCACCCGCGTGGGCATGCAGAAGGCTTTGCGGTTGCCTCTGGGTGTGCCACCACGGCCGGCCCGCCTGGGTGGGCGTGCAGAGGGGTCTGCGTTGACTCTGGTGTGCCGTCACGGCCGGCCCACCCGTGGGTGGGAGTACAGAAGGCTTTGCGGTTGCCTCTGGGTGTGCCACACGGCCGGCCCACCCGTCGGTGGGCGTGTCGAAGGGCCTGTGTGGGGCTCTGGTTGTGCCACACGGCCGGCCCACCCGTGGGTGGGCGTGCAGAAAGGCCTGCGGTTTCCTCTGGTGTGCCGGCTCTCCCGGACAACCCGTAGGTGGGCGTGCAGAAGGGCCAGGGTTTGCCACTGGGTGTGCCGCCACGGCCGGTCCACCCGTGGGTGGGCGTGCAGATGTGCTCTGCGTTTGCCTCTGGGTGTGCAGTCAGCGTCCAGCCCACCCGTGGGTGGGCGTGCAGAACTGTTTGCGTGTGCCACTGGCTGTGCCGCCACGGCCGGCTTACCCATGGTTGGGCGAGCAGTAGGGTTTGCGGTTGCCTCCGGGTGTGCCGCGACGGCCGGCCCACCCGTGGGTGGGCGTGCAGAACTGTTTGCGTGTGCCACTGGCTGTGCCGCCACGGCCGGCTTACCCATGGTTGGGGCGTGCAGAAGGGTCTGCGTGAGCCTCTGGGTGTGCCGCCACGGCCGGTCCACCCGTGGGTGGGCGTGCAGAACTGTTTGCGTGTGCCACTGGGTGTGCCGCGACGGCTGGCCCACCCGTGGGTGGGCGTGCAGAACTGTTTGCGTGTGCCACTGAGTGTGCCGCACGGCCGGCTCACCCGTGGGTGGGCGTGCAGAAGGGTTTGCGGTTGCCTCTGGGTGTGCCGCCACGACCGGCCCACTCGTGGCTGAGCGCGCAGAAGGGCCTTTGTGTGCCTCTGGGTGTGCCGCCACGGCCGGCTCCACCCGTGGGTGGGGCGTGCAGAAGGGCCTGCGTTTGCCTCTTGGTGTGCCGCCTCTGCCGGACCACCCGTAGGTGGGCGTGCAGAAGGGCCTGGTTTGCCACAGGGTGTGCCACGACGGCCGGCCCACCCGTGGGTGGGCGTGCAGAACTGTTTGCGTGTGCCACTGGCTGTGCCGCCACGGCCGGCTTCACCCGTGGGAGGGCGTGCAGTAGGGTTTGTGGTTGCCTCTGGGTGTGCCGCCACGGCCGGCTTACCCATGGTTGGGCGTGCAGTAGGGTTTGCGGGTTGCCTCCGGTGTGCCGCGACGGCCGGCCCACCCTTGGGTGGGCGTGTAGAACTGTTTGCGTGTGCCACTGGGTATGCCGCCATGGTTGGCCAACCCGTGGGTGGGCGTGCAGAACTGTTTGCGTGTGCCACTGGCTGTGCCGCGACGGCCGGCCCACCCGTGGGTGGGCGTGCAGAAGGGCCTGCGGTTGCCTTTGGGTGTGCCGCCATCGCCGGCTCACCCGTGGGTGGGAGTGCAGAAGGGTTTGCGGTTGGCTCTGGGTGTGCCGCTGACGGCCGGCCCACCAGTGGGTGGGCGTGCAGAAGCGCCTGCGATTGCCTCTGGGTGTGCCGCCACGGCCGGCCCACCCGTGGGTGGGCTTGCAGAAGGGCCTGCGGTTGCCTCTGTGTGTGCCGCCACGGCAGGCCCACCCGTGGGTGTTCGAGCAGAACTGTTTGCTTGTGCCACTGAGTGTGCTGCCACGGCCGGCTCACCCGTGGGTGGGCGTGCAGAAGGGTTTAGCGTGTGCCACTGAGTGTGCCGCCACGGCGGGCTCACCCGTGGGTGGGAGTACAGAAGGCTTTGCGGTTGCCTCTGGGTGTGCCGCTACGGCCGGCCCACCCGTGGGTGGGGCGTGCAGAAGGCCCGCGGTTGCCTCTGGGTGTGTTGTCGCGGCCGGCCCACCCGTGGGTGGGCGTGCAGAAGGGCCTGGGTTTGCCACTGGGTGTGCCGCACGCCGGCCCACCCGTGGGTGGGCGTGCAGAAGGGCCTGCAATTGCCTCTGTGTGTGCGACCACGGCCGGCCCACCCGTTGGTGGGCGTGCAGAAAGGCCTGCTGTTGCCTCTGGGTGTGCCGCCACGGCCGGTCCACCCGCGGGTGGGCGTGCAGAACTGTTTGCGTGTGCCACTGGCTGTGCCGCCACGGCCGGCCCACCCGTGGGTGGGGCGTGCAGAAGGGCCTGCATGTGGCTCTGGGTGTGCCGCACGGCCGGCCCACCCGTGGGTGGGCGTGCAGAACTGTTTGCGTGTGCCACTGAGTGTGCTGCCACGGCCGGCTCACCCGTGGGTGGGCGTGCAGAACTGTTTACGTGTGCCACTGAGTGTGCCGCCACGGCCGGCTCACCCGTGCGTGGCGTGCAGAAGGCTTTGCGGTTGCCTCTGGGTGTGACGCCACGGCCGGCCCGCCTGTGGGTGGGCGTGCAGAGGGGTCTGCGTTGACTCTGGGTGTGCCGGCACGGCCGGCCCACCCGTGGGTGGGAGTACAGAAGGCTTTGCGGTTGCCTCTGGGTGTGTCACGACGGCCTGCCCACCGTGGGTGGGCGTGCAGAAGGGCCTGCGTTTGCCTCTGGGTGTGCCGCCACGGCCGGCCCACCCGTGGGTGGGCGTGTCGAAGGGCCTGCGTGGGGCTCTGGGTGTGCCCAACGGCCGGCCCACCCGTGGGTGGGCGTGCAGAAAGGCTCTGCGGTTTCCTCTGGGTGTGCCGGCCCCACCGGACCACCCGTAGGTGGGCGTGCAGAAGGGCCAGGGTTTGCCACTGGGTGTGCCGCCACGGCCGGCCTACCCGTGGGTGGGCGTGCAGATGTGCCTGCGCTTGCCTCTGGGTGTGCAGTTGCGTCCGGCCCACCCGTGGGTGGGCGTGCAGAACTGTTTAGCGTGTGCCACTGGCTGTGCCGCCACGGCCGGCTTACCCATGGTTGGGCGTGCAGAAGGGTCTGCGTGAGCCTCTGGGTGTGCCGCCACGGCCGGTCCACCCGTGGGTGGGCGTGCAGAACTGTTTGCGTGTGCCGCTGGGTGTGCCGCCACGGGCTGGCCCACCCGTGGGTGGGCGTGCAGAACTGTTTGCGTGTGCCACTGAGTGTGCCGCCACGGCCGGCTCACCATGGGTGGGCGTGCAGAAGGGTTTGCGGTTGCCTCTGGGTGTGTCGCCACGACCGGCCCACTCGTGGCTGAGCGTGCAGAAGGGCCTTTGTGTGCCTCTGGGTGTGCCGCTTACGGCCGGCCCACCCGTGGGTGGGCGTGCAGAAGGGCCTGCGTTTGCCTCTGGTGTGCCGCTCCTGCCGGACCACCCGTAGGTGGGGCGTGCAGAAGGGCCTGGTTTGCCACAGGGTGTGCCGCTACGGCCGGCTCCACCCGTGGTGGGCGTGCAGAACTGTTTGCGTGTGCCACTGGCTGTGCCGCCACGGCCGGCTTACCCATGGTTGGGCGTGCAGTAGGGTTTGCGTTGCCTTTGGGTGTGCCGACACGGCCGGCCCACCCGTGGGTGGGGCGTGCAGAAGCGACTGCGGTTGCCTCTGGGTGTGCCGCTACGGCCGGCCCACCCGTGGGTGGGCGGTAGAACTGTTTATGCGTAGTGCCACTGGATGTGCCGCCATGGCTGGCATACCCGTGGGTGGGCGTGCAGAACTGTTTGCGTGTGCCACTGAGTGTGCCGCCACGGCCGGCTCACCCGTGGGTGGGCGTGCAGAACTGTTTGCGGTTGCCCTGTGTGTGCCGCCACGACCGGCCAACCCGTGGGTGGGCGTGCAGTAGGGTTTGCGGTTGCCTCCGGTGTGCCGCCACGGCCGGCCCACTTGTGGTTGGGCGTGCAGAAGGGCCTGCGTTTGCCTCTGGGTGTGCCGCCACGGGCTGGCCCACCCGTGGGTGGGCGTGCAGAAGTGCTCTGCGTTTGCCTCTGGGCGTGCCGACACGGCCGGCCCACCCGTGGGTGGGCTTGCAGAAGGGCCTGCGGTTGCCTCTGTGTGTGCCGCCACGGCAGGCCCACCCGTGGGTGGTCGAGCAGAACTGTTTGCTTGTGCCACTGAGTGTGCTGCCACGGCCGGCTCACCCGTGGGTGGGCGTGCAGAACTGTTTGCGTGTGCCACTGAGTCTGCCGCCACGGCGGGCTCACCCGTGGGTGGGAGTACAGAAGGCTTTGCGGTTGCCTCTGGGTGTGCCGCCACGGCCGGCCAACCCGTGGGTGGGCGTGCAGGAGGGCCTGCGGTTGCCTTTGGGTGTGCCGCCATCACCGGCCCACCCGTGGGTGGGAGTGCAGAAGGGTTTGCGGTTGGCTCTGGGTGTGCACGACGGCCGGCCCACCCGTGGGTGGGCGTGCAGAAGCGCCTGCGATTGCCTCTGGGTGTGCCACGACGGCCGGCCCACCCGTGGGTGGGCTTGCAGAAGGGCCTGCGGTTGCCTCTGTGTGTGCCGACACGGCAGGCCCACCCGTGGGTGGTCGAGCAGAACTGTTTGCTTGTGCCACTGAGTGTGCTGCCACGGCCGGCTCACCCGTGGGTGGGCGTGCAGAACTGTTTGCGTGTGCCACTGAGTGTGCCGCCACGGCGGGCTCACCCGTGGGTGGGAGTACAGAAGGCTTTGCGGTTGCCTCTGGTGTGTCGCGACGGCCAGCCCACCCGTGGGTGGGCGTGCAGAAGGGCCTGCGGTTGCCTCTGGGTGTGTTGTCGACGGCCGGCCCACCCGTGGGTGGGCGTGCAGAAGGGCCTGGGTTTGCCACTGGGTGTGCCGCTTCACGGCCGGCCCACCCGTGGGTGGGCGTGCAGAAGGGCCTGCAATTGCCTCTGTGTGTGCCGCCACGGCCGGCCCACCCGTTGGTGGGCGTGCAGAAAAGGCCTGCGGTTGCCTCTGGGTGTGCCGCACGGGCCGGTCTCACCCGCGGGTGGGCGTGCAGAACTGTTTGCGTGTGCCACTGGCTGTGCCGCACGGCCGGCCCACCCGTGGGTGGGCGTGCAGAAGGGCCTGCATGTGGCTCTGGGTGTGCCGCTGACGGCCGGCTCCACCTGTGGGTGGGCGTGCAGAACTGTTTGCGTGTGCCACTGAGTGTGCTGCCACGGCCGGCTCACCCGTGGGTGGGCGTGCAGAACTGTTTACGTGTGCCACTGAGTGTGCCGCCACGGCCGGCTCACCCGTGCGTGGGGCGTGCAGAAGGCTTTGCGGTTGCCTCTGGGTGTGCCGCCACGGCCGGCCCGCCTGTGGGTGGGCGTGCAGAGGGTCTGCGTTGACTCTGGGTGTGCCGTCACGGCCGGCCCACCCGTGGGTGGGAGTACAGAAGGCTTTGCGGTTGCCTCTGGGTGTGCCGCACGGCCGGCCCACCCGTCGGTGGGCGTGTCGAAGGGGCCTGTGTGGGGCTCTGGTTGTGCCGCCACGGCCGGCCCACCCGTGGGTGGGCGTGCAGAAAGGCCTGCGGTTTCCTCTGGTGTGCCGGCCCTGCCGGACAACCCGTAGGTGGGGCGTGCAGAAGGGCCAGGGTTTGCCACTGGGTGTGCCGCCACGGCCGGTCCACCCGTGGGTGGGCGTGCAGATGTGCCTGCGTTTGCCTCTGGGTGTGCAGTCACGTCCTGCCCACCCGTGGGTGGGCGTGCAGAACTGTTTGCGCGGTGCCACTGGCTGTGCCGCCACGGCCGGCTTACCCCATGGTTGGGCGAGCAGTAGGGTTTGCGGTTGCCTCCGGTGTGCCACGACGGCCGGCCCACCCGTGGGTGGGCGTGCAGAACTGTTTGCGTGTGCCACTGGCTGTGCCGCCACGGCCGGCTTACCCATGGTTAGGCGTGCAGAAGGGTCTGCGTGAGCCTCTGGGTGTGCCGCCACGGCCGGTCCACCCGTGGGTGGGCGTGCAGAACTGTTTACGTGTGCCACTGGGTGTGCCGCACGGCTGGCCCACCCGTGGGTGGGCGTGCAGAACTGTTTGCGTGTGCCACTGAGTGTGCCGCCACGGCCGGCTCACCCGTGGGTGGGCGTGCAGAAGGGTTTGCGGTTGCCTCTGGGTGTGCCGCCACGACCGGCCCACTCGTGGCTGAGCGCGCAGAAGGGCCTTTGTGTGCCTCTGGGTGTGCCGCCACGGCCGGCCCACCCGTGGGTGGGGCGTGCAGAAGGGCCTGCGTTTGCCTCTTGGTGTGCCGCCCTGCCGGACCACCCGTAGGTGGGGCGTGCAGAAGGGCCTGGTTTGCCACAGGGTGTGCCGCTACGGCCGGCCCACCCGTGGGTGGGCGTGCAGAACTGTTTGCGTGTGCCACTGGCTGTGCCGCCACGGCCGGCTTACCCGTGGGAGGGGTGCGTGCAGTAGGGTTTGCGGTTGCCTCTGGGTTTTGCCGCCACGGCCGGCTTACCCATGGTTGGGCGTGCAGTAGGGTTTGCGGTTGCCTCCGGGTGTGCCGCCGACGGCCGGCCCACCCTTGGGTGGGCGTGTAGAACTGTTTATGCGGTGCCACTGGGTGTGCCGCCATGGTTGGCCAACCCGTGGGTGGGCGTGCAGAACTGTTTGCGTGTGCCACTGAGTGTGCCGCCACGGCCGGCTCACCCGTGGCTGAGCGTGCAGAAGGGCCTTTGTGTGCCTCTGGGTGTGCCGCCACAGCCGGCCCACCCGTGGCTGGGCGCAGAAGAGTTTGGCGGTTACCTCTGGGTGTACCGCCACGGCCGGCCCACCTGTGGGTGGGCTGCTCAGAACTGTTTGCGTGTGCCTCTGGATGTGCCGCCACGGCCGGTCCACCCGTGGGTGGGCGTGCAGTAGGGTTTGCGGTTGCCTCTGTGTAGGCCGCCACGACCGGCCCACCCGTGGCTGAGCGTGAAGAAGGGCCTTTGTGTGCCTCTGGGTGTGCACACGGCCGGCCCACCCGTGGAGTGGAGCGTGCAGAAGGGCCTGCGGTTGCTCTCTTGGTGTGCCGCCACGGCCGGCCCACTGGTGGGTGGGCATGCAGAAGGGCCTGCGCTTGCCTCTGGGTGTGCCGCCACGGCTGGCCCACCCGTGGGTGAGCGTGCAGAAGTGCCTGCGTTTGCCTCTGGCTGTGCAGCCACGGCCGGCCCACCCGTGGGTGGGCGTGCAGAACTGTTTGCGTGTGCCACTGGCTGTGCCGCCACGGCCGGCCCACCCGTGGGTGGGCGTGCAGAAGGCCTCGCGGTTGCCTTTGGGTGTGCCGCCACGGCCCGCCCACCCGTGGGTGGGAGTGCAGAAGGCTTTACTGCGTTTGCCTCTGGGTGTGCCGCCACGGCCGGCCCACCCGTGGGTGGGCGTGTCGAAGCGGCCTGCGTGGGGCTCTGGGTGTGCCGCCACGGCCGGCTCCACCCGTGGAGTGAGGCGTGCAGAAAGGCCTGAAGTTGCCTCTGGGTGTGCCGGCCCTGCCGGACCACCTGTAGGTGGGCGTGAAGAAGGGCCAGGGTTTTCCACTGGTGTGCCGCCACGGCCAGACCACCCGTGGGTGGGGCGTGCAGAAGTGCCTCGCGTTTGCCTCTGGGTGTGCAGCCACGTCCGGTCCACCCATGGGTGGGGCGTGCAGAACTGTTTGCGTGTGCCACTGGCTGTGCCGCCACGGCCGGCTTACCCATGGTTGGGCGTGCAGTAGGGTTTGCGGTTGCCTCCGGGTGTGCCGCCACGGCCGGCCCACCCGTGGGTAGGCGTGCAGAAGCGATCGCGGTTGCCTCTGGGTGTGCCGCCACGGCCGGCCCACCCGTGGGTGGGCGTGTAGAACTGTTTGCGTGTGCCACTGGGTGTGCCGCCATGGCTGGCCAACCCGTGGGTGGGCGTGCAGAACTGTTTGCGTGTGCCACTGAGTGTGCCGCCACGGCCGGCTCACCAGTGGGTGGGCGTCAGAACTGTTTGCGGTTGCCTCTGTGTGTGCCGCCACGACCGGCCCACCCGTGGCTGAGCGTGAAGAAGGGCCTTTGTGTGCCTCTGGGTGTGCCGCCACGGCCGGCCCACCCGTGGGTGGGCGTGCAGTAGGGTTTGCGGTTGCCTCCGGGTGTGCCGCCACGGCCGGCCCACTGGTGGGTGGGCGTGCAGAAGGGCCTGCGTTTGCCTCTGGGTGTGCCGCCACGGCTGGCCCACCCGTGGGTGGGCGTGCAGAAGTGCCTAGCGTTTGCCTCTGGGTGTGTCACACGGCCAGCCCACCCGTGGGTGGGCGTGCAGAACTGTTTGCGTGTGCCACTGAGTGTGCCGCCACGGCCGGCTCCACCCGTGGGTGGGCGTGCAGAAAGGCCTGCGGTTGCCTCTGGGTGTGCCGCGACGGCCGGCCCACCCGTGGGTGGGCGTGCAGAACTGTTTGCGTGTGCCACTGGGTGTGCCGCGACGGCCGGCCCACCCGTGGGTGGGCGTGCAGAACTGTTTGGCGTGTGCCACTGGGTGTGCCGCCACGGCCGGCTCACCCGCGGGGTGGGCGTGCAGAAGGGTTTGCGGTTGCCTCTGGGTGTGCCGCCACGAGGCCGCCCACCCGTGGGTGGGCGTGCAGAAGGGCCTGCGGTTGCCTCTGGGTGTGCCGCCACGGCCGGCCCACCCGTGGGTGGGCGTGCAGAACTGTTTGCGTGTGCCACTGGGTGTGCCGCCACGGCCGGCCCACCCGTGGGTGGGCGTGCAGAACTGTTTGCGTGTGCCACTGGGTGTGCCGCCACGGCCGGCTCACCCGTGGGTGAGGCGTGCAGAAGGGTTTGCGGTTGCCTCTGGGTGTGCCGCCACGACCGGCCCACCCGTGTCTGAGCATGCAGAAGGGCCTTTGTGTGCCTCTGGGTGTGCCGCCACGGCCGGCCCACCCGTGGATGGGCGTGCAGAAGGGCCTGCGGTTTGCCACTGGGGTGTGCCGCCACGGCCGGCCCACCCGTGGGTGGGCGTGCAGAACTGTTTACGTGTGCCACTGAGTGTGCCGCCACGGCCGGCTCACCCGTGCGTGGGCGTGCAGAAGGATTTGCGGTTGCCTCTGGGTGTGCCGCCACGGCCGGCCAGCCCGTGGGTGGGCGTGCAGAGGGGTCTGCGTTTGACTCTGGGTGTGCCGGCACGGCCGGCTCACCCGTGGGTGGAAGTACAGAAGGCTTTGCGGTTGCCTCTGGGTGTGCCGCCACGGCCTGCCCACCCGTGGGTAGGCGTGCAGAAGGGCCTGCGTTTGCCTCTGGGTGTGCCGCCACGGCCGGCCCACCCGTGGAGTGGGCGTGTCAGAAGGGCCTGCTTGGGGCTCTGGGTGTGCCGCCACGGCCGGCCCACCCGTGGGTGGGCGTGCAGAAAGGCCTGCGGTTTCCTCTGGGTGTGCCGGCCCTGCCGGACCACCCGTAGGTGGGCGTGCAGAAGGGCCAGTGTTTGCCACTGGGTGTGCCGCCACGGCCGGTCCACCCGTGGGTGGGCGTGCAGATGTGCCTGCGTTTGCCTCTGGGTGTGCAGCCGCGTCCGGCCCACCCGTGGGTGGGCGTGCAGAACTGTTTGCGTGTGCCACTGGCTGTGCCGCCACGGCCGGCTTACCCATGGTTGGGGCGAGCAGTAGGGTTTGCGGTTGCCTCTGGGTGTGCCGCCACGGCCGACCCACCACGTGGGTGAAGCGTGCAGAACTGTTTGCGTGTGCCACTGGCTGTGCCGCCACGGCCGGCCCACCCGTGGGTGGGGCGTGCAGAAGGGCCTGCGGTTGCCTTTGGGTGTGCCGCCCCTGCCGGACCACCCGTAGGTGGGCGTGCAGGAGGGCCTGGGTTTGCCACAGGGTGTGCCGCCACGGCCGGCCCACCCGTGGGTGGGCGTGCAGAACTGTTTGCGTGTGCCACTGGCTGTGCCGCCACGGCCGGCTTACCCGTGGGTGGGCGTGCAGTAGGGTTTGCGGTTGCCTCCGGGTGTGCCGCCACGGCCGGCTTACCCATGGTTGGGCGTGCAGTAGGGTTTGCGGTTGCCTCCGGGTGTGCCGCCACGGCCGGCCCACCCGTGGGTGGGCGTGCAGAAGCGACTGCGGTTGCCTCTGGGTGTGCCGCCACGGCCGGCCCACCCGTGGGTGGGCGTGTAGAACTGTTTGCGTGTGCCACTGGGTGTGCCGCCATGGTTGGCCAACCCGTGGGTGGGCGTGCAGAACTGTTTGCGTGTGCCACTGAGTGTGCCGCCACGGCCGG
>JAKWBO010000339.1:0-56023 GCA_034336685.1 Luscinia luscinia
GAAGAAAAACCAGCCAGATCTGTTCCATGTCCCCTTGGTTCCATGGGGCCCCACAGTGTCACAATGTTCTCCTTGCTTCTGCAGTGTCACAATGGCCCTTTGGTTCCATGGGGCCCCACAGTGTCACAATGATCTCCTTGGTTCCATGGGGCCCCATAGTGTCACCATGGTCTGCACAGGAAGGAAACCAGAATGCAGACCTGTCTGTCCCAGCAGGTATGTCTGGGAGCAATCCTTGGATATATGGAATTTTGACTGTGGACTCCCAATTTCAGCCATTTTATCCTGGAGGAGAAGGCCAGTTCTTTTCCATAGAAAGGAAAGCAAAGAGCTCCTGTGTTTGGAAGGCAGGTGAGAGCCAGCCCTCAGGAGGCCAAGGCCAGCCAGATCTGTCTGCAATGGCAGCTTTTGTGTAGGAGCAATCTTTGGATATGGAATTTTTGAGGTGGAATCCCAATTTTGGCCATGGGCGCCTGGATAAGAAGGATGGCTCTTCCCACTGGAAGGAAACCATAGAGCCCCGGTTTCAGGGACAGATGAGCAGTAGTCACGAGAGGCCAAGAGCAGCCAGACCCATCTGATCTGGTAGCTTTTGTCTGGGAGCAATCCTTGGTTACATAGAATTTTGGAGGTGGAATCCCAATTTCAGCCATGAGTGCCTGGAGAAGGATGGTTCTTTCCTATAGGAAGGAAAGCATGGAGCCCCAATGTCGCAGGGCAGATTAGAGGTGACCACATGAGGCTGAGGCAAGCCAGAGGTGTCTGTCCTGACATCTTTTGTCTGGGAGCAACCCTTGCATATAGGGAATTTTGGAGGAGAAATACCAGTTTTGGCCATGAGTTTCTGTGCAGGAGGGACAGTTCTTTTCCATAGGAAGGAATGCACTGAGCCCCAGTGCTTGAAGGCAGGTGAGAGCCAGCTCACAGGAAGACAAGGACAGCCAGACTTGTTGGTAATGGCAGCTTTTGTATGGGAGCAATCCTTGGGTATTTGGATTCTGGAAGGGGAATCCCACTTTGGCCATGGAATTTTGGATGAAAATGGCCGTTCTTTCCAATTTGAAGGATAGCCCAAAGTTTTGGTGTTTCAGGGGCTCATGAAAAGAGACCTTGACATGCCAAGGGCAGTTGGACCAGTCAGGCTAAGCCAACCAGACCTGTTACCTCTTCCCTTGGATCCATGGGGCCCTGCAGTGCCACAGCGTCCCCTTGTTTCCACAGGGCCCTGTAATGTCACAAGATCCACATGGATCCTTGGTTCCATGAGGCCCAGTTGTGTCACACTGGCCTCTTGTTTGCGTGGGGCTCCACAGTGTCACAATAATCCCTTGCTCCCATGAGGCCTTGCAGTGTCACAGGGTCTCCTTGGTGCCACAGTATCACAATGGACCCTTGGTTCCATGGGGACTCACAGTGGCAGAAGGGTCTCCTTGGTTCCACAAGGTCCTGCAGAGCCCCTTGATTCAATGAGGCCTCAACGTGTCATTGTGGTCTCCAGGATTCCATGAGGCCCAATAATGTCACAATGGACCTTTGGTTCCATGGGGTCCTGCACTGTTGCATGAATCCTTAGTTCCATGGAGCCTGTAGTGTCACAATGGACTCCTTGGTTCCATGGGGCTGCAAAGTGTCACAGTGGGCCCTGGTTCAATGAGGCCTGTGATGCTTTTAGCTCTGTATTTTTCAAACTTTTTACTGCATTAGTGCATAACTCTAAACTCCATGGAAAGTGTTACATAACTGTCTTCACATTTTGGTCAGACAAAACAATTCCTCTGAAACTCAAGGACAATCTACAACCTCCAGCCCCAAAAAATATAAACAAAATTGAATTGGCGGGGGAGTGAAATGGGGGAATATGGTTTCATTACCTGAAGTTGTAATTGGAGGATTTACCCTGATATGCAAACTTATATCTGTCTGTAAAATTCATGACTGTCCATCTTGGGTGTTGCACCTGAGAAGCTTTTGACTGCCCAAGGTGGATCTACTGAAGGCCTTTAATAAATACCCACTTTATTCTCTTAACCTTGTCTGGCCTCTGTTCTAGTTAGCCACTCCAAGGCATCAGCTGTAGTGCCACAATAGTCTCCATGATTCCATAAGGCCCTGCAGTGTCAAAACAGACCATTGATTCCATGAGACCCCACAGTGTCACAATGGGCCCTTGGTTGCATTGAGCCCCACAGTGCCACCAGGGTCCCCTTGGTTCAAAATGCCCTGAAATACCAAAACAGCCCTTTGGTTTCACAAAGCCTCAAAGTGTAAAAACGTTCTATGTGGCCTCGAAGTGTCATCATGGTCTCCATGGTTTCATGAGGCCCTGCTGTGTCACAATGGACCCTTGGCTCCATGATGCCCCATAGTGTCACAATGGTATCCTTGGTTCCATGGTGTCAGAATGGACCCTTCATCCCATGGAGACGCACACTGTCTCTGTGGTCCCTTGATTCCATGAGGCCCTGCCGTGCTACAAAGGCCCCAATGGCTACAATGGTCTGCAGTGAGACTCTCTACAACTACCTGAACAGAGGTTGTGGTC
Source organism: Luscinia luscinia (assembly GCA_034336685.1). Lineage (NCBI taxonomy): Eukaryota > Metazoa > Chordata > Aves > Passeriformes > Muscicapidae > Luscinia > Luscinia luscinia. The sequence goes on from JAKWBO010000339.1 coordinate 2,543, forward strand.
AGGTGGGGAGTCGGTCTCTTCTCTCAGCCAGCCACTGAAAGAACAAGAGGACACAGTCTTAATATGAGCCAGGGGTAATTCAGGTTTGACATCAGGAAAAATTCTTCACTGAAAGAGTGATTGGGCACTGGAATCTCCTGCCAGGCAGGTGGTGGAGTCACCACTCTGGCGACATTTAAAAAAGATTGGACATGGCACTCAGAGCAATGGTTTAGTTGATAAGGGGATGTTAGTTCATAGGTTAGACTTGATGATCTCCAAGGTCTTTTCCAACCTCGTTCATTCTGTGATTGTCGCAATGGACCTTTGGTTTCATGAGTCCCCACAGCATAACAATGGACTTCTGGTTCCATGAGGTCCGATACTCTCAGCAACAGTTCTGCAGTGTCACCATGGACCCTTTGTTCCACAAGGTTCTGTAGTATAACATGGTCACCTTGGTTCTGTGAGGTTCCGCAGTGTCACAATGGACTCCCTGGTTCTGTGAGGTCCTGCTGCCACCAAATCTCCAAAATATAAAAATAAGACTCTGTATTTTGATGTTAAAGAGGGCATCATTTTTTTCAGGCCTCAGGTCCAATGTGGGATAACTCTTAACCTTACATGTACAGGGCATTATATAACTGTGTTGCTTATATTTAGTCATTACATGCGTATTACAATTTACCCATTTCTATAAAACCCACCCTAAATTCCCAGATTCGGTCCGTGTTTTTCTATCATGACATTCTTGAGCCAGATATCTTCTCTTCCAGTCATCCTTGCTGGGCAAGTTCGACAACTTGCATGCCTTCTTCCTGTGCTGAAAGTTCACAGGCACCGTAAAAATTGAACTAAATCTCTTGGTATCAAGTCCTTTGTGTGGCCAGGCAGAGGCAGGCAGGACGCAGAGCTGTCAGCAAAGGAAGGGCCAGCGAGGTGGGGCAGCCAGGGGATGCCGACAGCCTGCAGGGACAGAGGCACAGGGCATGGACACCGTAGGACAGCCTGGGCTGCACAGGGCACAGGGATGGGCAGCAGCTGAAAGGCCCTGCCAGAGCCAACTGCTGCAGCACTTGGGCCATGGCTGCTGGCCCTGGGCCTGAGGCCAGCAGGGGACAAGTGAGCCTTGCTGTGCTGGGGCCTCATTGCCTCCTTGTCCCTGCTCAGCAGCCTGGCAGGGGCCGCCCCATGCTCCTGCCCTTGGCATTGCACATCCCCAGAGCCCAGTGGCCCGGGAAGAGCCCTGAGCAATGAGGGAGGGACAGGATCTGCCTTGTCAGGGGCTGGGGCTCAGGCCTTGGCCCTTTGCATTCCTGAAACACATCCAGGTTTGCTCAGCATCAGACATACCTTTCCCTTGTTCGTCCCCACCTATCATCAGTGCCGCCAGTGTTCTTCTCTAACTGGAGCCTGGGGACATTTTGCCAGTGGGACTCACTAAAATAAAAGAAATTTTGGAGTTTTTATCTGACTTTGAGTTCTCAAGAAGTTTTTTGAACACTCTTTCAGGGACTGAGTCTGATGTAAACAGCACCAAAGCCCTGAGAGGGCCATTAAAGTCATTATGCTGTGTCTGTGCTGCTGAGCTGGGCCAGGCTCCTGGCACAGAGGGAGATCCTGGCAACCAAGAAGAGCTTCAAAAAGACATTTCTGCTGAGGAGCAGCTCCTCTCCCAACCCAGCAGGGCTGAGGGCACTGCCTGCAAGCACTGAGGGGACAGGAGCCAGGCACAGACAGGCTAAAGGCAATCAGGACTGGGAAGACGTTGAGCTGAGACTTCACTTGGGAAAACATCTTCACAGTCTTGGACATGGTGAGTCTGTGGGTGCAGGGCAATACTCCCTGTGCTCCTGGAGGGATCTGCTGAGCCAGCACAGCCCACAGCCTGGGGGATGTGTCAGGAGGACTCTCCCAGTTTCTCTGAGGCACAAGAGGAGGAGGAGGAGGAAGAGGAGGATGTGCTGCAGAGCTGGGCTGCCCTGGGCACTGTCAGATGTATCTGATGTCGTATCTCTTTGGAGATGTTTCTGATTACCTCGCTTTTGTCATCAATTTCAAGGCAACATTCGGATGAATTAAATTTTCCACAAATGCCACCTTCGTTAGCTAATAAGTAATCTACTGCCAACCTGACTTGGTAGACTACTGCCCTCGTTTGTGCTAGTTGATCACTAATATGATCAAGGGCTAGGGCTGTTTTGTTTGATATTATTTCAAGCACCGCTTGCAGCCTAATAATTCTATTCAACATATATATTGGAGTTCGATACCCCCATGATCCATCTTGTGCCCAAGTTGCTGTTTTTACTATTTCCTCGGGTGTCCGGATTTTGCCCTTCCATGTTTGAGTGCTACCTAAATCAATTATAGTTCTCCTTTTTCGATTATTTCTCTCCAAATTATCATACAAAGGTACACCTAGATGTTTCCCCGATTCCCGTGGGAGCGGGAAGAAGGCTGGTTTGATGATCCCTATGGTGCAACTACCCGCCCAATCTCCTGGCAGATGGGTGTAAGCCTTGTCCCCACAAATCCAGAATAAGTGTTTTGGGGCTTTCCAAGATGTGGTCTGGATGTCCAAGGGGTATTCCCAATACTTAGATATTTCTCTGATTCCCCAAAAATGGTTGATTCCCTTGTCAGCACATTCATGTAGACTATACCCTTCATTATAGATGCACCAGGTCTCCTTTTTACCAATGGATCCATTTTACCCTAGGGATCCATTTTTGTTCTACTCCTTTTATCACTAAGTACCTTTTACAAGCCATCTTCCCTACAAATGTTTTATACCTTCTTCCTGTTCTTATCCACTCCTCCCCAATTACCTTTGAGTTTACATCCCATTGTTCTCTTCTTCTTTCTCCTTCACTTAAAGGTTCTTGTTTCATTAATTTCCATCTTAAGATGTCTAAAGGTTGTAGGCTTGTTCCCTCCCAGAGCCATATATCAGACATTTGCGTACTTCCACATACCCAGCAGTTTGTTATGTTCAGCTCATGGCTGATTCTTTCTATCAAATCCATAAATAAGTTTTTACTGAGGGGTTCATCTATTTCAGCCTTTTTTACAACTAGTGGTTTTTCCTTTATTAAGTCTGTGGCTCCTTCTGGATTGTCTAACTCTTCAAAACAGCACCATTCTCTGATAGGGCATTCCCCAGTCAAGCGCTGCTTAAAAGTGGCAGCATTTCTAGCAATCCAATATTGTTTCCCATCCTCCTGACAGGTAGATAATTGGGTTCTATCAAAACACGTGGGATTCACATGGATGTGAACTCTTATGAGGGATTGTAGATTCTCCCCGTCATAGATGGGATAGTAGCATTTTGAGCAAGTTCTCTTTGCAGATTTACCCATCAATAGGCTATTATCAGTCCTCCCAAGAGTCCAGTATGAACCATTTTTCTTGTGGGTGACCTCATGGATTACCCCTTGGTCTCACCTGCTCTTGCCTCTTGGGTCAGGGAGTTCTTAAGCTAGATTATAGAGCTTTTCTCTCTCTTCCTCCCACTTCTTTATTAATTTTAGTAAGCTTTCTTGGGCCGTGCCCTATGAGAGATCTGTAGTCTTATGTTCTAATGATAAGTATTCTTAAAACCTTATCTTTCAACTTAAAAACAACTAACACTCTATAATAGTTTACAACTACAACCTACAACAACTTCTAACAATTTTTAACAATAAGTCTTACTTCTAGGGCTTGTTATTGTCCTTAACTGGTTTTTGGTTGCTTCTGTTAGAGTTACTTTAAGCATGTCCGGGTCTCGAATGGTAACCCACTCAGAGGAGGTCTTTGATGGTGTTGCAGAGTTTGACGAGTTACTCGGGGGTGGTAATGGTCTTTTTACTCTGGTAATATGTGTCCAGCCTTTCTCCTGTGTTCGCACCGTGGTATGAGTGGTGAGCAGAACCTGGAATGGACCTTCAAATTTAGGGGTCAACGGGGTATTATTCCAAGATTTAATTAAGACCCAGTCTCCTGGTTTTATTTGATGCATGTCGGTGTCTAAGGGGGAGGTTTGAGGAAGACACCCTCTTTTCTTAAGATCCGTCAATGTTTTTCCAATTGTTTTTATATATTCTCGAGTAGCTGCCTCTCCTTCTAAATAATTTCCGGTTCTATACGGGGTTAGTAAGAAGGGAGTCCAAATATCATCTCATATGGTGACGCCCCTATGTCAGACCACGGTCGGATCCGAATTCACAGAAGGGCCAGGGGCAGACATTTGAGCCAATTCAATCCTGTTTCTGTGATAAATTTAGTTAACACGTTTTTGAGGGTTATATTCATCCTCTCCACTCTCCCTGAACTTTGGGGATGCCAAGGTGTATGCAGCCGCCACTTGATCCCTAATGCTTTGATGACATCATGTAAGATTTGAGCTATGAAATGGGGGCCTCGGTCTGAATCGATGTTATTCACTAGCCCATACCGGGGAATGATATGTTCTAATAATGTTTGTATTACTACTTGCACTGTCTCTTTCCTGGTAGGGAATGCTTCTACCCAATGGGTTAAGTGAGCAACTATAACAAGTAAATATTTGTACCCTTGCACTGGGGGCATTTCAGTAAAGTCTATCTGTATGTTTTGCAAAGGTCTTAGTGCTATCTCCCTTCCCCCTGGTGTAGTCTTCCTCATAGTCTTTTGATTTACTTTTTGGCATATTAGGCATCCCTCCATAACCACTTTTGCCAGACTGTACACTCCAACACATAGATGTTCTCTTAGAAAATGATCACATAATCCCTGAGTACCCCAGTGAGTCAGGTTATGTATTTCTGCTAACATTTTTCAAACTATTGCCTTATTTAAAAATTTCTGCCTGTCTGGGGTTAACCATTCTCCCTGCTTTCCTTGATGTAATCCTAACCTTTTTATTTCTCTCAGCTCATTCTCACTGTATATTGGTTCCCTTACTTCGTCAGCTGGTGTGTTACTTAAATTAAAAATTTTTATTGGCTTCCCTGGGTTTTGGGCTGCTGATTTGGCAGCTTGATCAGCTACCTGGTTGCCCCTTCCTTCAAAAGTGTCCCCTTTTTGATGTCCTCTGACATGCACCACCTCGATTTCCTTGAGCTTCATGAGAGAGTCTAATACCGACTTGATTAGTTCTTTATGTATTAAATCTTTTCCCTTGGAATTCAGATAACCCCTTTCTTCCCAAATTTTTCCGAATGTATGTACCATCCCAAAGGCATACCGTGAATCAGTGTAAATAGTACCCTGATCTCGTTCCAACAAGTCGAGTCCCCTTTTAAGAGCACAGACTTCACAACATTGGGCGGACCAATTTGAAGGTAATTTTTCTCTCTCTGTGACTTTCAAACTTTCCCAAACTTTCAATACCTTCAGCCACCGCATATCCTGATATCCTTCTTCCCTCTACTACCCTAGATGATCCATCAGTGAATAACACCCTCCCATATGGTAGAGGTAAGTCTTCGAGGTCTTCCCTTGTTTTTGTTTGTAAGTCTATGATCTCTAAGCAGTCATGCTCTAGCTCTGATGTAGGCTCCCCTAGGAGGAATTGTGCAGGATTCAGACTCTTGGATGTAGTTAATTCTAGATCACTGGCATTTATTAGAATAGCTTCATATTTCAGTATTCTTGGATCAGTTAGCCATTACTGAGCCCTTTGGCTCAATACTGTCTTAAGATCATGAGGTGTATATACAGTGATCTTTCCTTGCAGCGTTAGTTTCTGTGCCTCTTCTAGAAGGATCGCTGTTGCTGCTATAGCTTGGAGGCAAGTTGGCCACCCCCTTGCGACTGGGTCTAAGAGTTTTGAAAGATATGCAATAGGTTTCCTATGCCCTCCCCACTCCTGGGTCAATACACCATAGGCAATTCCCCCTTCTGCATTGATGAATAAATCGAACCTCTTCTTGAGGTCTGAAAGGCTCAACACTGGGGCTGAGGATAATTTGGTATCTAAATTCTCCAATTGTTCTTCATCCTCAGCCGTCCATTTTATGGGTTCAGGTTGGACTAGCTTTTCATATAAGAATTTAACATTCTGTGAATACTCTTCTATCCACAGCTTACAATACCCAAATAGGCCTAGCAATTTTCTTATGTCCCTTTTTGTCTTTGGTGACGGGATGGACAATATACCTGAGATTCTTCTGGGACTTAGTTTCTTATATCCTTCCCCTATAAGGTGTCCAAGGTAAGTAACTTGAGATTCTACAAATGACAATTTGCTCTTAGACACTTTTAGGCCTTTCCTTCCTAAGAAATTCAGAAGTTTAATACTAGTTTCCCTCACTTCATCCTGCCCTTTTCCTGATATTAGGAGATTGTCTACATACTGCAGGATTTGCACTCCGTCTTCAGGGGTGAATTGTCCTAATAACTCCTCTAATGTTTGTCCGAATAGGTTTGGAGACTCTGTAAAGCCTTGGGGGAGATGCGTCCATCTCAGTTGTTGCTTTCTTTGACTCTCAGGGCACTCCCATTTGAAAGCAAACCAATTCCGGCTCTCTTTAGCTAAAGGACAGGCCCAAAAGCATCTTTCAAATCTATTACAGTAAACCAAGCATGTTCTCTAGGGATCTCACTCAGAAGGGTGTATGGATTTGATACTACCGGGTGCCTGGTGATTGTTCTTTTATTTACTTCCCTTAGATCTTGCACTAGCTTGAATTTATCCTCCATCTTCCTTATTGCTAGAATAGGGGTGTTGTGGGAGACATACAAGGTTCTAATATCCCCTCGGTTAACAAATGTGTTATAATCGGTGCTAGTCCTCTCTTGCTTTCCATAGAAATAGGATATTGTTTAACTCTAATGGGGGACACTCCCTCCCGCATTTCTACCTTTATGGGTGGGATGTCTAGATATCCATATTTCCCTCTTCAGCCCATACTTCTGGCTCCACCTCATTTAGATCTTTTGTAGTCAATCTCATCATCTGAACCACCATTTTACCTTCTTTTGGAAAAACTCCTATCCCCAACTGGACTTGTAGGTCCCTTCCAAATAGATTACCATCCAAGTGAGGTAAATATATAAAATCAGCAACACATTGCTTTGAATTCCCTTTAATCTCTACATTCTCTATAATACGAGCTCTGAAGGGTTTCCCTTCCGCTCCTAAGACGACACAAATTTGTTTCCCAACTGTAGTTCCTGTTGGGAGCTGGCTGAATGTGCTGGTTGCACATGAATTGGTGGGGGATGGAGCTGCTGGGGGGAATGGAGGGGCTGTCCCCTCTCTGGGAGCTTCCCCTGTGGGATGCGGGGACCAATCGGAGGGCTGATCTGATTTCACTTTCATAAATCACATTGCTAAGGCTATTTCTAAAAGAAATTAAATATAATAAAATATATTAAAATTGGCAAACCCAAGTCACACCGTGACACTGAAGCTTGATTTATCCGCACCTGTATCAATCACAAACTCGAACTCCTTATGATTGGGATCCACTTCTAATTTTACTATGGTTTCTTCTTGGTGTTTCATTGGGTCCCCCAATGCATAGAGGCCATGACACCCCTAATCTTCATTACCCTCCCCCTTTAGCAGTCTCTCCAAGGCTTCTTGCTCTTCTGCAATAGCTTCATCAAAGGAGATCTTTTTGCAAAACTACTTTATGTGGCCTGTCTCTCCACAATAAAAACATCTTTGGGATTCTCCTGGTCTCTGGGGAGTAGCCCAGGGTGGCATGGTCTTTCCTTTTTCTTCCCCAGATGTATGCTTAGGTTATCCCTCTCCTTGTGGGTTTCTACTGTGTCACGGTGTGACTTGGGTTTGCCAACCTTAATATATTTAATTTCTTTTGAGACAGGACCCCAGGAGTAGAGACAAGGCAGGCTCAAAACTTAAAAGGTACAAGAAGAAATTTATTAATATTACAAGAAAAGGAATTAGAATTCAGGATAAAAATTCTAGATTGTTCCCTCCTCCCTTCATTCCACATTTCTTACCAACCAACATACTGAGAGAACACCTCAGTCAGTTATACACTTAAATAATCAGTTCAGTTTACTTCAGAGAGAAAAGTCCCTTTTCTGGTTATGGCATAGGGGGTGTCTTCACCTTCACAGTCTGCGTCTTCCCGAAAACCACAGAACTATGAATTTTCCTCCCATTTACACAGTCCTTTCAGAGTCGTATTATGGGTGATGTTACACACTTGGGGTATCAATTTTAAAGGCAGGCTGCCGAAAAACAAAATTCTCTTCATCTGCTTCTCTATCAAATGTCTCTGTTTATACTCCAGTCCTAGAACAGAGAGAGTTCAATTTCCCCGGGGCAAAAAGTCTTCTACTCAAGCATCCAAACATCCCCAAGTATATTTCACAGTTTAAAGGAATTTTAGTGAAGTCACAATCCCCGCAGCCCACAGAAAAGGTTTTCAGCTACTTGCATCTTGTCAATCTCTTCCCACCAAGAACTTTGTCTTCATCCCGCTGACTTCTATAGCCTCCTGCTCCATTTCTTCTCATTCAGGGGAACTTAGGAGATCCAGGATTCCATCTAGGCATAAAGAAGCTACAATTGCATCCAGATTGCAAAGAAACAAACGTGGGCAGCTGGAGTTCTTCTCTGCCACACTGAAAGGCGAGCCGAGCCCAGCCGGCAGGGCCGGGGCCATGTGGCCAGTGCTGGGGCCATGTGGCTAGTGCTGGGGCCATGCGGCTGGTGCTGGGGCCATGCAGAGCCCGGGGGGCCCCCAAAGCCAGGGACTTCCCGCAGAGCCGGTGCCGGGCCGGGCCCCCTCCGCCGAGCCCAGGGCGCGGGTTCCGAGCTGGGCCCCCCGCAGAGCCGGGATGCCGGGCCGGACCCCAGACCGAGCCTGGAGCCCGGGCAGGAGCCCCCAGCCAGGGTCCCCCACTTCCGGAGACCGGAAACCGAAAGAAACAGTTAACTTGATGCAACTGTGACTTGTGAAAGTGAAATAATATTTTCATTTGGTTTCCTGAGCTGTCCATCACCAAATCAGCTCTCTGATTGGTGCCAGCAGCTCACAGGGGAAACTCCCAGAGACAGGAGAGTGCCTCCCACTCCCCAGCCTCATGGAGCTATCCCTGAGGTGGATCCACCCCTCCCCCTTACCATGTGAAACCAACACATACTGGCTCCCACACTTTCCTTGGCCACTTCCACCATAATTTTTGCCGTTGTTCTATTTCTTTCTTCTTCCCTTCTTAAATAGACTCTTAAGGCTTCCCTTAATAAATCATTTATCCCTTTTTCTTGCCAGTCCTCAATCTTTTCAAACTTTCTCCTTATGTCTGGCCAGGATTTGGTGACAAACTGTAATTTCTAAAATACCCGACCTTCAGGACTATCTGGGTCTAAGTTAGAATACTGCTGGAAGTTCTTTCTTAGTCTATTCAACCAAGCTGATGGGGTCTCATCCTTTTCTTGGGCTCCATCAACGGCTAATTTTATATTATTATTCCGGGGAACTGACTCTTTAATACGACTTACTACCAGACTTCTATAATCTTCCATATTTCTTTGGTCTTCCTCTCGGTTTGGGTTCCATCTCAGGTCAACTACTGGTAGCTTATGGTCACCTGCGGGACTGTCCCAGTTTGGACAAACTTAGGGAAAAAACTTCTAGAAGAGCTTCCCAGGAAATAAGAAAAAAAAAAATTCACTCAGGGGGAAAAGTGGAAAAAACCTATTTATTAACACATACAAGAGAAACACTTCCCAGCACAGACTCAGGTGACAAAAAAGTTTTCACCGAGAGAGAGAAACTTGGACGCTTTGATCTTCACTAGAAGGGCGAAACGCTTCTCTGGCCGGTGTCCAGCGGCAGGCCGCAGGGTTCCTCCGGAGCTGGTGCTGAATCCTCGGGGGTGAGGGGGAGAAGGGAGAGGGGGAGAGAGAGAAAGAAAAAAACAGCCGGAATAGCCAGCAAGCCTTAAACAGCAGCAAGCTAAACCGAATAATTTAAGCAATATAAAGTAAAAAAAAAAAATCAAGCAAAAAAAACAGCTAACTCACAAACCAGGCCACGAGCCACCACCACAGCAGCGATAGCCACCCGCAGCAGCAGCCAGAGCCAAACGCGCAGCTGCGCGAGCCACCCCCCCCGAAGCCAAGCCCGCGGCAAACCAAGGCCATTCCGCAGAGCAGAGCCCAGGCGGCCCCTCCCCCGGGAGCAGACAGCTTCATGGCCAAGGGGGGCAGGGTGAGGAGTCAGTCAAATTATTAACCCAGGACATTTTACCCTTTATCTCATATCGTGATTATTGACCCACGATTGGGATATACACTCATTAAACACAATATGAACACTTTTTTTGACTTGCTTAAACCTTCAACATTTACATATTTTTTCTGTCTCATCTTACAGTCAGATTTCCCTGAGGTACACAGCGGGTTGTTTTATCTTTCTGCATTATTCACTAAGTACATTTAGGTCCTTGAGCAAAGGCAATCTTCCGAATGGGTTTGCCTGTACTCGAGGCAGGATTAATCTATACTGTCTTCCCTAGCAATTTTCTGACATGGGCCACTGGGACTTTGTTTCTATCTACTGTATTAAGGCACTTAGATTGGGCAGGACCTGCTCGGTTGGTGGAACCTCGAGTGTTGACTAACCAAGTGGCCTTTGCCAAATGCTGCTCCCAATTTTTAAAGGATTCTTCACCCAATGCCTTTAAGGTGGTTTTTAACAATCCATTGTACCTTTTTACTTTACTTGCAGCTGGTGCATGGTAAGGGATGTGGTACACCCACTTAATACCATGTTCCCTAGCCCAGGTGTTGACAAAGTTATTCTTAAAATGAGTTTTATTGTCTGACTCGATCTTCTTAGGGGTACTATGCTTTTAAAGGACCTGTTTTTCCAGGCCCAGGATGGTGTTGCGGGCAGTAGCGTGAGATACAGGGTAGGTTTCCAACCATTCGGTGGTGGCTTTCACCATGGTTAGCACATAACGTTTGCCTTGGCGGGTTTGAGGCAGTGTGATGTAATTAATTTGCCAAACCTTCCTATACCGGTACTTGGACCACCGTTTTCCATACCAGAGGGCTTCACTCGCTTGGCCTGCTTGATGGCAGCGCAAGTGTCACAATCATGAATAACTTGAGTAATGCTGTCCATGGTAAGATCCACCCCTTGGTTTCGTGCCCACTTATAGGTGGTATCCCTCCCCTGATGGCTTGAGGCATTATGGGCCCATTGAGCCAGGAACAACTTTTTTTTATGTTTCCAATCTAAATTTATTTCTAACCCCCCTATTTTTGCTGCTTGATTTACTTGATGGTTATTTTGCTGTTTTTCATTAGCTCTACTTCTGGGGACATGGGCGTTCACATGGCGAACCTTTACGGGTAGCTTGTCTAACCGAGTAGCTATGTCTTTTTACTTTTCAGCAGCCCAGATTGGTCTTTCTTTGCGCTGCCAGTTCGTCTCTTTCTATTTCTGCAGCCATCCCCACAAAGCGTTGGCTACCATCTAGGAATTAGTGTAAAGATAGAGCTTTGGCCACCTCTTTTTTTCGGCAATATTTAAAGCCAGTTGGACAGCTTTGAGTTTAGCAAATTGACTAGACCCTTTTTCTTCTTCAGTAGCTTCTGCAGCCCGTCGTGTAGGGCTCCATACAGTTGCTTTCCATTTTTGATTTGTCCCTACAATGCGACAGGAACTGTCGGTGAACAGGGCATAGCGAATTTCCTCTGCCGGTAGCTGGTTGTAAGGTGGTGCTTTTTCAGCCCGGGTCACTGGTTTTTGTTTTTCATCTGTCACACCAAAACTTTCTCCCTTTGGCTAGTTGGTAATTATTTTTAAGATTCCTGGGCGATTTAATTTCCCGATCCGGGCGCGCTGCGTAATGAGGGCTATCCACTTGCTCCATGTGGCACTGGTGGCATGGTGGGTGGAAGGAACCTTCCCACTGAACATCCACCCCAGCACTGGCAACCGGGGTGCCAGAAAGAGTTGTGCTTCTGTGCCAATCACTCTGAAGCAGCTTGGACTTTCTCATAAGCAGCCAAGATTTTTTTTTCTGTCGGGGTATAATTGCCTTCAGACTCTTTGTAACTTTTGCTTTAGAATCCCAGGGGTCGGCCTCGGGTTTCACCAGGCACCTTTTGCCACAGACTCTAAGACAAACCGTGGTTTCTAGCTGCAGAGTAGAGCACATTCTTCACATCTGGCCCCGTCCTGACGGGGCCAAGAGCTACTGCATGGGCGATTTTTTGTTTAATTTGGATGAAGGCTTGTTGTTGTTCTGGGCCCCAATGAAAATTATTTTTTTTCTGAGTAACCTGGTAAAGAGGGCTCACAATCTGACTGTACTCGGGGATGTGCATTTTCCAAAAGCCTATAGCACTTAAGAAAGCTTGTGTCTCCTTCTTGTTAGTAGGTGGAGACATAGCTGTGATTTTATTAATAACATCAGTAGGAATTTGACGTTTTCCATCTTGCTACTTCACTTTTAGGAACTGGATTTCACGAGCAGGTTTCTTAACTTTATTTTTCTTGATGGCAAAACCGGCTTCAAGGAGAATTCGGATAATTTCTTCTTCTTTTTTAAACACTTTTTTTGCTGTGTTTTTCCACACAATGATGTCATCGATGTACTGCAAATGTTTTGGAGCCTCACCTTTTTTTAGTGCAGCCTGGATTAGCCCATGGCAGATGGTGGGGCTGTGCTTCCACCCCTGGGGCAGTCGGTTCCAGGTGTACTGCACGCCCCTTCAGGAGAAAGCAAACTGCGGCCTGCATTCTGCTGCCAAAGGAATGGAGAAAAACGCATTGGCAATGTCAATGGTGGCATACCACCTTGCTGCCTTGGACTTTAGCTCGTACTGGAGCTTCAGCATGTCCGGCACGGCAGCGCTTAGCAGTGGAGTCACTTCACTCAATGCGCGGTAGTCTACTGTTAATTTCCATTTTCCGTCAGATTTGCGCACAGGCCAGATGGGGCTGTTGAAGGGTGAGTGGGTTTTGCTCACCACCCCTTGGCGCTCCAGCTTCCGGATCATTTTATGGATTGGGATCACAGCATCCCGAGTTGTTTTATATTCCCGACGATGTACTATCGAAGTGGCAATCGGTACCCTCTGCTCCTCTACCCTCAGGAGTCTCACGGCAATTGGATTCTCACATAGTCCGGGCAGGGTGTTCAATTGCCGGATTTTCTCCGCCATCACAGCTGCTATCTCAAATGCCCACTTGAAGCCTTTTGGGTCCTTAAAATACCCGCTTCGAAGGAAATTTATTCCTAAAATACACGGGGCCTCTGGGCCAGTCACAATTGGGTATTTTTTCCACTCTCTTCCGGTTAGACTCATTTCCGCTTTTACTATGGTAAAGTCCTGTGATCCACTTGTTACACCAGCAATAGAAATGGTCTTTTTTCCGACACATCTTGATGGAAATATAGTACACTGTGCTCTTGTATCCACTAAAGCTTTATACTTCTGTGGTTTCGATGTGCCAGGCCACCGAATTCACACGGTCCAAAACACTCGGTTTTCTCTGGCCTTACCTTGGCTAGAGGCAGGGCTTCTTTAAGCCTGTTTGTCTTTTTTGATGGGGGCATAGGTTTTAGAAGTTTCTTTAAGTGAATCGGACATGTCGTCATTATTTTTTTCATATGTGGCACTGTGGTTCCGGGCGACTGGAGCTGCTCTTTTTCTGGTGGAACTTTCTTGTTGAGCCTTGTTTTCCTTCAAATCACGCACTCGTCGTGCCAGAACAGCTGTGGACTTTTCATCTCACTTTTTCATGTTTTCTCTGCAGTCACGCAAGAAAAACCACAACTCCGCGCGTGGGGTGTACCTTCTCTCCTCAGCAGAGGAGCGTCTGCGTTGACTGCCAGGACGTCTGATTTGCACAGCTGAGATTTGGAGGAGATCCTTCTTGATTTTCTTTCTCAGCTTCTTATGGTTTTTTTCCAACTTATCCTTTAAGTTCTGTAAACGTGTTTTCACGGCTGCAATCCTGGCATGCGTTGGGCTATGCACAGCATCAGCGTACGCCCGAAGCTTTTTTGCCATATTAAGCACTGTCTCATATGTGTTTTCTGGTTTTATGATTGCAAGAGCTGAGGCATATTCAGATGGTCCAAGCCTCACAAGCTTTTTCCATATAATCGGTGTGCACGGTACCAGATCTGGATTTTTAGTTGTTACGTCATCTGAGAAAATAATTTTTGCCACCGCCATCTCTCTCAAACGTTGGATTTCCTGCTCGATGGTTTTTTATCTGGTCTGCTGCATGTACAGGTTATTAGCGCAGAGATATCTTTGTGCCACACTGTCCAATACACGTGACCAGAGGCTCTGAGGATTAGCTCCCCTCATTATACCTTGATCGATGACTGGATCTTGAGACAGGGATTCCAAATGTTTTGCTTCCGTGCCATCCAGGGTGGTTGCCTCACTTGCCGCATTCCAAAGCCGGACCAGCTAACTAATTATGGATTCATTAGGTCGCCTTTTATAATTTTTTCTTAGACCACGAAGATTTTTCAGGGAAAAGGACTCATTATTAGTTTCTGATTTCTCATCAGTCACTTTAACTCCGGATTTTATATCAGGGGGAGTTGAAGGTCCTTCTCTTGCATCCTCATTATCATCATTCTCTACCGGCCGATCTGTTTTTTTTGTGCACTTTTTACTCCTGGTACTGGTAGCCACAGCCATAGGTTGAAGCTTGCTGTCTAATTTTGCCCCTGTCCTGGAGCCTGAGGTGTTAACTGCAGTTTGAGTAACTGGAATAGTAGATACGTTATTTCCCTGTTCCCTCTCTTTTGTTTGTTGTCCTACACTATTTAACAGGGTTCGATAAGCATATGCCAGAGCCCAGCTCACTGCAGTGATTTTTTTTTCTTTACAATTGTTCTGACACTTTTCTTTTAAGTACTTTGCAGTTTTGACTGGGTCTTGAATTTGTTCAGATGAAAAATTCCAGATTATACGTTTAGAAAACTCTTTTAGAATTTGGCCCAGTTCCTCCCATTTGCCACACCACTCAGAATTCTTTACACTCTGCTTTGCTACCGAATCAGGGGTTGTAACACCTGCATCCCTAGAAATCTCAGCTTTTATTCTGTATAAACTGCAGACAGTATAGAAAAAACTTACTAAATTAAATACCAGAAAGATGGTTTCCTTTACACTCAGGGAGAGCTGAACATTTTTTAACAGAGATGTAAATAATTTAGGGGAGAAGAAGGAAAATAAAGGCAAAAAATCCTCTTTGCTTGCTTTTCCTCTAATGAATTGAGTGCACAACACAAACCACGACTTGTACATTCCTGAAGTGGATTCTAACACCTTCATAAACTTCTGGCAGATCATTACAACCAAGCCTAGCTCAATGAGTATTTTGGTTAATACCCTTTATGAAAAAACTACGTGCTAGAGACAACACTGGGGCTATCTCTGAGTAAGAGAACAGGCCCAGAGACCACAGGGGTATTAAGATCTCAAAAACTCTAAAGAGCAAACATACAGGCAGGCTTCCAATCCAACAGACATCACGGCTTCAAAAACATACTGATATTAATACAGGCCAATTAAAAACAAGATGTTATTAAAGTTTTTCCACTTTTCCTTCCGCACGGGCCACCAAATAAGGAATGTCCAAGTTTGGACAAACTTAGGAAAAACCCCCAGAAGAGCTTCCCAGGAAATAAGAAAAAATTTCACTCAGGGGAAAAGTGGAAAAACCTATTTATTAACACATACAAGAGAAACACTTCCCAGCACAGACCCAGGTGACAAAAAGTTTTCACCGAGAGAGAGAAACTTGGACGCTTTGATCTTCACTAGAAGGGCGAAACGCTTCTCTGGCCGGTGTCCAGCGGCAGGCCGCAGGGTTCCTCCGGAGCTGGTGCTGAATCCTCGGGGTGAGGGGGAGAAGGAGAGGGGAGAGAGAGAAAGAAAAAACAGCCGGAATAGCCAGCAAGCCTTAAACAGCAGCGAGCTAAACCGAATAATTCAAGCAATATAAAGTCAAAAAAAATCAAGCAAAAAACCAGCTAACTCACAAACCAGGCCACGAGCCACCACCACAGCAGCGATAGCCACCCGCAGCAGCAGCCAGAGCCAAGCGCGCAGCCGCTCGAGCCACCCCCCAAGCCAAGCCCGCGGCAAACCAAGGCCATTCCGCAGAGCAGAGCCCAGGCGGCCCCTCCCCGGGGAGCAGACAGCTTCATGGCCAAGGGGGCAGGGTGAGGAGTCAGTCAAATCATCAACCCAGGACAGGGACCTGTCCGATTCTCCCTCTCCCAGACTCGTATTCCGACTGTTCTGATCAGCTGAACCTCTTTGAGGTTAAAGAGTATGCTCAAGATAGAATTCAATTCCCCCCCACATATAAATGTTCGGTCCCAAAAACTGATTGATCTGATTTGCAATCCCTACGGGATCCTCAACTAAATTCCCCAGCTCTTTCCTGAAACTCCTAACTTCTGAGGCTGTTAGGGGCACATTTACAAAACACACTGCTCCAGCTACACCACCCATCGGGACCTGCCTTAGGGGGAAGAGCTTCGTTTTTGACCGGGTGTTACAATAAGGCTCTCCTGGGGTTTCTAGTACTTGGGAAGAAGCCGGTAGTATAGGAGTTTGCTGGCTTGTGGGAGAAGAATCAGTACTAGAGGTCAGTAAACTCTGTTTCCAATTAGGGGGAGATGCAGTAAAGGGGAATGGACTAAATCCGAATTAGGGGGTATTGAAGATGGGGTCTGAGAATAGAAGGGGTTAGTTTTCAAGATGGTTGTGTTAAGCTGAGGTGGTAGAGCAGGTGTAATCATTGGAGATGTACCTGTTGGGGCGCTAGCTAGAGGAGGAATAGGGACCATAGTTTGGGGAAGCAGAGAAGGGTTTTCAGGTAAGACCGAGAGGTTTGGAGGGGTAACATGGGGTATCACAGGGTAAGCAGGAGGAGGAGGAGGAGGTAAATGGTTGAGAGGATTCCATATGTGGCTACTCCCTTACTTTTTCTCTTCTTCACCCTTCTTTTTCTGCCCCTGAAGCTTACAAATTCTCGCTGTTTTGCTCTCTGTTCCGTGCTTCTGCCAGCAGGCAGCATACATTATTTGCTCAGTATTAGTGTCTCCCTGGGCTCTCAAATACTGATTTAACTTTGAGCACATCCAAGGGTCCCTGGTCCCACACCTTGGCTACTCTCCGGGTAGATTTAAGGTGGGCCAGACCTCTATACAATAATGAATCATTCTAACTTTATTCAGATTTTTAGTGGCCTCATTAATTTCCCATTGTTCTAACATTTGCCTAAGTGGGCTGTCTGGTGGGACATTTTTCACCTTTTTCTCCTTCTTTTCCTCAGAATTTCTTTTTCCACTCATACAAGCTCCCATTCTCACTGGGTTTAGAACTAAAATGGTACCATGCCTTACCCTAACAAAAATTCTAAGATAGGGCAACACAACTTATAAATGTACCACTCTTCTTTCAAAATAAGTTTCCTTAAACTTGCCCCTTCTCAAACTCAAAATTTAAGACGAGCTACTGAAATTTTAATTTTCACTATCAACTTTAGTACTTCAACAGCCTGGTACCCTGTCTCTCTCCTGCACCCCACAAGTACCCTGAAAGTAGTCCAGCAACCCACCCTTAGGGCTTTGGCAACTACCCCAGCCAGTACTTGGGTATACAGCGCACGATCCAGCCTTTCTTTTCCTACTTCTAGGTCTCTCGTGCTCTGAGACCCCCTTAACTTTCACTCCCTGCACCCCGACAGCCACTCCAGACCATAGCCTCAGCCAATGCAGCTCTCTCACCCCAGTACCCTGACAGCTATCTCACCCATTCTTCTGCCCTTTCGAGACAGTCAGGCTGACCGTCCTTTCAAAACAGTCAGACTGCCACACTTAATTTCACAACGCAGCCCTCTCAAAACAGTGGGTCTGCCAGTCCTTTCAAAACAGTGGGTCTGCCAGTCCTTTCAGAACAGTCGGACTGCCACACTCACACTCCACAGTATCTCACCCACTCCACCACACTGACTCTGCAGCCCTTTCAAAACAGTCGGACTGTCACACTCACACTGTAGCTTCAGCCAGTACCTTCTAACATTCCTTGCACCCCAACTTCTGGGGCATTAAGCATTTTGAATCGCCATGAGAAGCTGTAAAAGTAGGGTAAAGGTAAAAAGTCAACCACTGGTGAATTGGCAGAAGCACAAAAGAAAGCAGCAAAGTGGTAAACAAGAAACAGGAAGTAGCGGCTTAAAATGGAATAGAAGCATTTATGAGCCGAACCAATAACATAGAGCATGATCAGCGCGTGCATAGATCATGGGACCAATAAGGAATGACTAGACATGCAGCTATTTGCATGGACAGAAATAAAAGACTATATAATATGCTCTAGAATTGTAATAAAGTTGGAGCTTTATCCCCACATCGTCTCGGTGTGTTATCTCCCCAAGCCTCGGGCCGCGGCATTCTGGTGACCCTGACGTGATCCGACGTGCGCACTGATGACCATTGTCATGAATTGTGCTCCGTATTGGAGGACTTTGTGGATGAGAGACGAAGACTTGCTGATCCCGGCTGTCCGAGAGAGACGGGAGCCCTTTGAGGCTGGTGGCCACAAGCTGACCAGTGAGTCAGGCAGACGATTGCTGTCTGGGAATCGGGATGGGTCTCGCTGCATCAGCGGTAGAAAAGGCAACTGTGGACGGGCTGGTCCGCGTCCTAGATAAAACTGAATACAAAGTTAGTCGTAACAGTCTAGTGGAACTATTGTTATGGGGCCGAAGATGGCTTTTGATCTGGAGACCTGGGATCAGGTCAGCAAAGATTTATGGGACAGTATACAGGTTGGAACTAAAGGTGTTAAAGATCATGCAAAAACATATCGGCAAGTGCGACTTGCGTTAGAACAATTGAGCGCTGAAGCTGAAATTGGCCGAGCTATAAGGGATAGCATTAAAGAAGCTGAGAAAGATGATGAAAAGAATCAGAAGGGAAACTGCGCTCAGATGGGTATCCTTGCCGCTCCAGTTAAAAAGGAGCCATGTGATGATCTTATTCCCCCTTTTGTCCTGATGAAGAGGTTGGTGGAGCTGCTCAGACAGAACCTAGTGCCCCTCCAATGGAGGTAGACCCATCCACTGGTGCCTTTGCCATCCGACAATCCAGATATACAAGTTGCTGATAGAGTCAGAGAGTTGTCCGGACACATGCAGGAGTTATTGAGTGAATTGCAGAGGCTTGATCCAAGTTCAAACAAAAGGCAAATTGAAGAGGCATATAGGAAAGCCTCCAAGGCTATAAAGGAAGGACTAGAGAATGTAAGCACACAATTAGACTCCAGAGAAGAACTAATGGTAGAGCAAGTGGAAAAGCGAAGGCGAGACTTAATACAAGAGGCGCTAAAATGAGATTGGGACTCTGAAACTTTACATTACTTCTTGTGTACAAAATTTGGTGTGATGCGTGGATTGACATTGTCTGAACGGCAGCAGATTGATTCTGCACATGCTGCATTGTGAAAAGTTTCAGGGTCAGGCAATCAAGGAGGGCTCAGAGAAAGAATGAAAGCGTGGCTGTCAGGCTCTGAGAGCGGTTCAGAAGAACCGCCACAGGATTTGTCATTCAATCCAAAGAAGCGATACAAGCGACTGGCTGAAATCACAGGAGAAATTACCCTGGAACCGTTAGTAGCAGCACCTATATTTAATCCTGTGAATGGACCGGAGTGGAGAGCCTTAGATTGGGCTACAGTGACTAAAATACAGTGGGATATAATGAATTATGGTATGCATAACCCACTAGTCCGACAACAGATTACAAGCCTGTTGAAATATCAGGATCTCGTCCCTGGAGATATACGTTTAATAATGGAGCTTATGTTGGGTTCAACGGCCTTTACATTGTTTTTAAGAAAGTGGAAGGATATTTTGGAAGAAAAACAAGTTGAAAATTTGACATTAGATGCAAGGGACCCTTTGCGACTAGCTTCAATGGAGCAGTTGATGGGAACAGGACAATTCCGGGACCACCAGAGACAGGCGGCACTACACCCACGGATTTTAGGGCAATCAAAGGCTGCTGCCCTGGAGGGATTTGCAGCCCTACCCCAGATCAGAAAACCACGTCAACCATATTTAAAGATCATGCAAGGAGCGGAAGAGCCCTTTATTATTTTTGTTGATAAGGTCAGAGATGCCCTTGATGCAGCCAGTCTTCCTGAAGATGCCAAATTAATAATGTTAAAAGAGATAGTTACACAGAATGTTAATGCTACTTGCCGGCGCATAATTACTAGTCAATCTGCTGGAGCCTCTCCTACCCAGTTAATTGAGGCGTGCGACCAAGCCCCTCTTGAGGAAAAACAGGTAAAGGCAAAGATTCATGCCAGTGCTATGGCAGTTGCATTAAGACAATTGCCTGTCCAGGGGTGAGGGGATCAAGGGCCAAATTGTTTTGCTTGCGGCCAACCAGGTCATTGGAAAAAGAATTGTCCTCAAAGAATTCAAAAGAATATACAATCTTCGCCAACAAGTTTCACCGGGACTTGTCGCCAGTGTGAGAAGTTTGGCCATCAGGCTAAAGAATGCCATTTTCAATTCAAAAAGGATGGTACTCCCCTCGGAAACACTGTCAGCACCACTTTCTTGGGAAACAGGAAAGGCCGCGGGGTGAGCGCGGGGAACAAATACTCGCCGCAAACCCCACAAGTTCTGGCTGCCTCAATGACCTCATCGCAGCTACAAGAGAAAGCTCAGGAGTTGATTTGGCCTTGGCAGGAACAGTAATTATTTTGGATGATGAAATCCATGTATTGGACTCTACTTCTCAAGGACCGCTCGGGGATGGATTAGCTGCTTTACTTATTGGACGATCCAATATAAGCAAAAGAGGGATTTTCGTGCTGCCTGGATTGATTGATGCAGATTACACCGGAATAATTAAGATTATGGTTAAGGTTTTTGTACCCCCCGTTACCATCCCAGTAGGAAGCAAGATGGCACAATTAATTCCCTTCTTTCCACAAATAAAAAATTATGGACAGCAGGAGAGACAAGATAAAGGATTTGGGAGCACTGGAAATGCTCTTGTTCTATTTACACAAAAAATTACCGTGGAACGGCCAAAAGAAGCAGTAACTATCTATCAAAAGAATGGGGAAACACTCAATTCAAGGATGCAACCACCTACAATCATTATGTTATTAGACACTGGATCAGATGTGACTATTGTCCCACTAATGCATTGGCCGCGACACTGGCCTCTACAGCGTTTTACTGGACAATTGTCCAGAACAGGAGGACAGACGCAGACTTTTCAGGCAATAGATCGTTTTCGTGTGGTCAGCTCTGACGGGCTTGTGGCTTATTGTCAACCTTTTGTATTGGATACTACCTTGTGGATTGCCGGCCGAGACCTGCTGTCTCAATGGGGCATGGTTTTACAGGCTGCCTTTTGTGCAGCAGCCACTGGGGGTTACAGCCTCCCATCATTCAATTGCAATGGCTGACTGATAAACCTGTATGGGTACCTCAGTGGCCGCTACCCCATGAAAAAATAGAGGCCTTAAAAGAACTTGTGAATCAGCAATTGCAACAAGGACATATTCGGCCTTCTACTAGTCCTTGGAATACACCGGTGTTTGTTATAAAAAAGAAATACAGAAAGTGGAGATTTTTGCATGATTTAAGGCAAGTAAACGCAGTTATGAAAGACATGGGAGTGCTTCAACCTGGGCTTCCTTCTCCTGCTGCATTGCCCTGAAAATATCACCTGTTTATTATTGATTTGAAGGAGTGTTTCTTTTCGATACCACTGCATCCAGATGATATGGAAAAATTTGCATTCATTGTACCAGAAGTGAATAATGGAGGTCCAGCACATCATTATGAATGGACTCTATTACCTCAAGGAATGAAGAACTCTCCCAGTATATGTCAATGGTATGTTGATCTTGCCTTGCAATCTTAGAAAAAAGATCATCTGGAGTACATATTGTATCACTACATGGATGACCTTCTGATAGCCTCCAAAGACAAATTACCGACATCACATGAGCGCCAATTATTTCAAGTGTTGAAGGAATTTGGACTAACGATAACAGAAGAAAAGGTACAAAGACAGGCTCCCTGGACCTATCTTGGTATATCTGTCACTGCTTCTCTAATTCGACCTAACAAACTTCCACTGCCAGCAAATATAACTACAGTAAATGATGTGCAGAAATTGGTGGGTGATATTCAATGGATCCGGACATGGTGTGGTATTACCACAGAACAAACACAGCCTTTATTTGACTTGTTAAAAGATTCTAAAAACCCTGCAGAGCCACAACAACATACCGATCAAACTTGGCAAGTTCTGAAGGAAGTAGAGCATGCCTTAAGTACGACTCAGGCATATCAGTGTGATCCTGATTTATCAATTCAAATTGCGGTATATGGGACTCATTTTCCTACAGCAGCCATTATTTGCCAAGTAACTCCTAAAAAGATTGTCTTAATCCTAGAATGGGTATTTACTACTGCAAGACCAACAGGAACAGTGTCAGCGTTATGTGATTGGATAGGCAACTTACTCTTGAAAGCCAGAAGCAGAATGAGGCAGATGTTTGAAATTGAACCTGAGAAAGTGCTATTGCCATGGAAAACCAGGGATATACTGGAAGAATGGTATCAATCCAGTATAGTGTTTGCAACCACTATGCATGGGCTGAAAATAGATACTCATTTTCCTGCCCATCCACTGTTTAAAACCCAGTTTGAAATTTCTAGAAAAACTGTAATTGTAGAGCAACCCATCTTGCAAGCAAAAACATTGTTTACTGATGCCAGTGGACGTACAGGCAAATACGGTTATGTATGGTATCAGAATGACCAATGGCAACAAAAACTTCGCCAAGAAAAGGGTCATTCTGTTCAAGAATTAGAACTGAAGGCTGTATTTGTTGCATTAATGGATCATAAAAATGAAGCTTTCAACTTGATTACAGACTCGCGATATGTAGCTGGTCTGTTACCAAGACTGGACTATGCTATGATCGGAATATCCTCTAAGGAAGCCATTGGCCTAATGGTATGTCAAATATCTGGTCTCTTGGCTAAGGGCACATTTCCTGTTTGGTGCTCACATATTCATAGTCATACCTCCTGGTCTGGATGCATGGCTGAAGGTAATCGAGTTATCGATGCGGCAGTATCAGCACCTATTTAAAAATCTGCGATGATACAGCAAGCCATGAAATCTCATGGATTTTTTCACCAATCTGCTCGGGCTATACAAAAAGAATTTCATTTGCCTCGAGCTGATGCTCGATCCATCATTGCTTCTTGCCCAGAGTGTGCACGAATTCCCACCTTACAGGCGGAAGGGGCCAATCCCTGAGGTTTGCAACCTCGCGGAATTTGGCAAACTGATGTAACCGAAATTAGCAGCTTTGGCAAACAGCGCTACGTTCATGTAACCGTAAATACCTGCAGCAAGATGGTGTGGGCCACGGCTTCATACTCAGTAGCCTTTTCTTTTGTACGACGCCATTGGCTATCAGCTTTTGCAGCAATGGGAGTGTCACATGAAATTAAGACTGATAATGCTCCAGCATATCATAGCCATGCTTGTGAAAAGTTTTTAAATAATTGGGCAATCATACATTGTACAGGGATTCCATATAACAGCACTGGTCAGGCAATTGTTGAACGTCGACATCAAGACCTAAAACGTCTCATTGCTGTTTTGAAAAAAGAGAGGGAGATCTTCCTCCCCCCGCAAGATGTGCTCATGAAAGCCTGCTATGTTTTAAATTGGAAAAACCCTGTTGGGGATCAAGGGGAAGTAACGCCTGCGGAAGTTCACGGCAGGGAAATAGGTAGGGTGTCTCTTGATTCCTTGTTAATGTGCAGGTGTGGGAACCGGGGAAACAGAAATGGGAAGGCCCATGTCAGTTATTAATCTGGGGGAGAGGGTATGCTTGTATCGTTACAGGTGGCGGAACACACACTGGATCCCAGCGAAGTGGGTGAGGCCCTTTCTGAGGCCCTTGTCAGGGTCCTCAACATCGTTCGACAATGAAGACTCGGAGGCAGAAGAGAAGATGATAGAGACAAAGAAGAGAGAGGAGCAGAAGGAGGATACGTAATAGTGTCTCAAGAAGGATACATAGTAGAGCATCTTTCCGCAGAAGATTGGGGGAAGTGGCGTCAGAGGGGAAAGATTCGTTTGTTGCCCTTATGTAACAAATTTAATCTTTTATATCTATACCACAGTGATCCTGATCTGAGGGGTCGAATTCATTGGGATTCCCTGTCATTAGAAGAGGATGCATGAGCATTGTTGCAAGTGTTTTTGTTGCGGAGAAAGCATGTGTTAGAAAGAACTTGCAAAAGCTGCAAGGGGGCTCTTGACCAAATTGTAATACTGTGTGGGGGTTGTAACAGGAAAGTGGAAGATAGAAACCCCAGGTGGAGAGAACAAGCACTTGGAGGATGTGCTAGATGCACATTTCCTTATGAAATTAGAAGTTTCTGGGGGCCATTACGACAGCTAGTAGGCAATGAGGTGTTGCGACAGTTAAGTGTAGGACAATTGTTTGAAAACACAGGAGAACTCCTTTTGGCAAAACAACATTTCGTTTATGGTGCGTCTTGCAGCATTTAAGAATTGCAGTTAGGACCCGAGCCTTGGCGTGGAGTTTTGAACATTGTTGTAAGAAACATGACAATGACGGAGGTTTTTATGCTCCTTATTAGTATTGGAATAACAAACAAACTGACAATGGGGAACAAACACATAACACACTTTGGCCCTCGTGAAAATATTTGGGTAACCATAGCAAATCAGACAGGACAATCTTCAATGTGTTTAAGTTTGCGAAACGTCAACAGCCCCTTTAAACTTGCTTATTCGGAGTACCAATTTGGCAACCCTTTGAATTCAGTGGCTTTGTGAATAATGTTACCGTACAAAATGAAACTCAAATGGTATTAGAGGTAAATAAAACTCTTCACGGCCTTACCCACAACCAACTTGATGGAGGATGGCAATGCCGTATTATTCTGGCCCTTAATGTCACTCTTAACTCTCCACCAGAGGAAATTGATATTGTTGGATGCAGTAACTCCAGCATTGGAAACAAGACAGGCGGATGGCTCTCATTTGAACCACTGCATTCAAACCAGTTAAATACAAATCGGTATTTGTGGGCCACTCTAGACTCAGAATTGCTAAATGCGAATGTGAGAGAGCAACTATACTCCAACTGCAATGGAAGCAGTGTAACAAAACCATTGAAGATACCCAAAGGCATATTCTTGATCTGTGGAAACAGAGCATGGAATGACATCCCTGCATTGCCGACGGGAGGTCCGTGTTATCTTGGGAAACTAACTCTATTCCATCCCAACATATCGCAATTGACCAGACTTAGAAGTAAAGGAAGGGCAAAGCGTAGCGTACATGAATTACAGTGCAACAACGTGGCTACCCCCGCGTTCTGGTCAGAATTAAGACAGGTTATTGTAGCCACAATTTTGCCTGGTGCAGCTGCTTGCAAAGCAATGGTATTAGCAGAACAAGTAGCCTGCTGGGCACAAAATGAAGTTAACATAACTTCACAAATTTTAGATGAACTTACAGCCGATGTGTCTAGTGCAAATCATGCAGTATTGCAAAACCAAGCTGCCATTGATTACTTACTATTAGCTCATGGACATTGCTGTGAGGAATTCGAAGGCATGTGTTGTATGAATCTTTCTGACCACTCAGTGTCGATTCATGCCAAAATTAATCAGTTGCAGGAATACCTTCATGATTTGAAAGAACAGGAGGGCTTGGGAATAGAGGGATGGCTCGCTTCACTTGGATTGGGACCATGGCTATTTAGCATTATTGCTCATTTTGGCGAATTGATTTTAATGCTTTTATAAGGCTTAGTGTTTGGACCCTGCTTGCTGCGCCTTCTTAGAACACGCTTAGAGGCAATGGTGCATGCTATTTTTGAAAAAAGAGGGGGAGATGCTGGGGCATTAAGCATTTTGAATCGCTATGAGAAGATGGAAAAGTAGAATAAAGGTAAAAAGTCAACCACTGGTGAATTGGCAGAAGCACAAAAGGAAGCAGCAAAGTGGTAAACAACAAAAAAGGAAGTAGCGGCTTAAAATGGAATAGAAGCATTTATGAGCCAACCAATAACATAGAGCATGATCAGCACGTGCATAGATCATGGGACCAATAAGGAATGACTAGACATGCAGCTATTTATGTGGACGGAAATAAAAAACTATATAATACGCTCTAGAATTGTAATAAAGTTGGAGCTTTATCCCCACATAATCTCGGTGTGTTATCTCCCCAAGCCTCAAGCCGTGGCACCCAACAGTTAACCCAGCAATTCCTTTCCAAACAGTCAGACCCCAGGCCATAACCTCAGCCAGTGCAGTGCGTGTTCCACACTTCTCTAGGCCCTCCACGTTCTCGAAGTGACCCAAGCAGCCCACCCCTATGAATTTCAAGGTGGGAAGGCCTATCCTATGACGTACCCTGCGACGTGCCACTCACTCCCTAAGTTTCCTTCACACGCTCAGAGGGGGGCCTACTATACCCCTGGAGACACCTTACACACTCAATAGGCCTTGGTAGACCTCACTTGCTTCCCCCTGCTCATAGCCAGCCTCCTTGTGGGAGTCTGGAAGCGCAGTACTAAGGGGTCCACACTCGCTTCGCGGGATCCGAGCTGTCAGCCCCCATCTAACTCAAACCCTATTCACTTGTCTCCACCCCCACCACTAATGGCCTACCAGTGCTCCTTGGTGCTGTCCTCTTGTTCCATGATGGCGGCTGTCCTGGAGGCCCAAGGTCGGGCGGTGCCTTCCAGTCCGTGGTCCTCTTCAGGTGTGGCTGATCCCGGGCAAGTCCCCAAGCTGTTAAAAACAGGGCCAGGAGACAAGTCTCCTTTTCAAAAGGCCTTTATTAAGACAGCTAAGGGTGAGGGAACTCGAGGGGCTGCGCACGCCGCTGCTGCTCCACTGGATACCAACGAGGAGGAGGCGCAAGTCGAATCCGCTGCTCATGCTGCAGAGTCGGGGGTTCCGTCCTCATGGGGGTTCCCAGGAACTCGCTTTGGCTCGCGTAGTCTAGGGGGTCATCCTGTCGTGGTGCTTTCCAGGTGATGGTGAGGTGATCATGGGAAGATGGAAGCTATCCATGGGTAGCTTGATGTTCTGCACACTTAATGGTGTCTCTTGTAGATTTAGATCTCGTGCCTGCTTGTTGCTTTCAGGAACTTTTGGTGTTAAGCAAACTTCCGCCTTAGAGCTAAGCATCATGGGAGTCTCTCAATTTGTTTATTATTGGGCGGCGTCAGTGGTTTGATGAGCAGGTGGGAAGCAGCGGAGGCCTTGCTCAAAGGAAGGGAAGGGAGAAGCTGAGGATACAGGAATTGTGGGGGAGGGTACAACTTGGAGCACAAGAGACTGAAACTGGGGAGTACAGATTCAACAAGAACAGCCTAAAACAAACAACACAACACCCCAACAACACAACACATAATACCCAACCAGACAAGTGCTACAGCCCGAGGTTTTTCCAGATTTATCTATTTCACTGGGTAGTGTGGGAACCTGGAGAAATCCACGCCACTCTTCCCTGCCTAGGCCACACTGGTCTTGCACCGGCGACCACACGCCTGGCACAGCCAGAGGCAGCCACAAACAGTGAGCCCTTGGTGAACTTACGGGCCCACTAGGGACAACAGGTCTACCCAGCCCCTGCCCAAATTTGCCCATCCCACCAGAGCAGGGTAGACCTGTCCGCCCCGGGACGCCTGCAGCCTCCCAGCCGGGTAGACCTGGCTTCCGCACCGCCCCGCACCAGGCTACACCTGCTCGCTGAAGCCTGTTTTGGGAACAGGTAGACTAGGCTATCAACTACCATAATTCCAACTGGAATTCCAACTTGTTAACCTTTCTGCCTACAACCCGCTCTGCTCTCCCCTTCTTTTCTCCACCTTTGCCCTGCTTCCTGACATGCGATAAAACCTGGACCACGCTCCACCCACCCGCCCAACCTTGCTCCTCATCTCACCATTCTCAATTGCCTGCACCAAGCCGCCTACACCTGCCCACCCAGTGCCCTTTCACACACACCTACACCTCACAGCCCACTGCCCCTTGCAACACGCCTACACCTCACAGCCCTTTCCCCACACACCGCTGCCCTCACATCCTCATGCCTCTGCCCATGCCTCCCACCTGCTCCTGCCTTTCCAGCCACCTACACCTTTCCACTCACCACTGCCCTGCACCTGGACACACCTGGCCACCGAGGAACCTGCCTCAGCCAGCTACACCTTTCTTCCTCATTCTAAACCGCCCCCATGGGGAACCCTCAGCCCCGTAGTACCCTGGATTCCGGTGGAGCTAGCAGCCCCATCCCACCCAAGACCCAATTTCAAAATCAATAAATATTTCAAACAATAAACCTTTTTTATTTATTATTTATTCCTTTCTATTTAAACAAGGAATATATATAAGAAACATTTTATTACTTATTCTTCTGAATCCAGACCACTCCCTGCCATGCTTCTGAGGAGCCTCTAAGCTTTACTCAGCCTGCCTACACACTCACCCACTGAAACTGCCCACAGCAGGGCCTCACTCAATTTCTACAACACTAAACATCACTGGAGAGAGCAGGGAGAGGAATCATGTAAATGTGGAGGAACCGCTGGAGCTACTAGTCCCCAGCCTGACTTGCTCGGCTTTGGGATTGGTCTTTTGTGTCACTGGGTGCAGGGAAAGCAGAGGACAGCCAAATCCCACCCCTGGGACACACTGAGATGTTCCCAGAGAAACAGACAGAAACAGAGACAAATGAGCACAGAGAAACACACCCACAAACACGGAGACAGGGCATAGTTTTGCTGCAGGAGTTCATTGATCATTTAAGGGAAATGGCCCTGGGCTCCAAGGGCATCACGGGCATCCTCCTGGGATGATCATCTCCTCATGCTGCTGGAGAGGGATAGGACGTGGGAGTCACCAAGACTTCCAATCCTAAAAGACAGGGTCAAATATGATCCTTCTGTGTCCACTGGACATGAGAACATCCTTATCCCCACTCCACTCTCTGCAAGCACTGCTCACCTAGTCAGTCACAGAGGCAGTCAGGCATTTCTGTCACACAACTCCCACCAGCTTTTCAGCCATAAGGGGCTGAGGGAAAGAGAACCATTAGAGACACACTCAGGGGCACTGGGCTGGACTGGGAGTGTAGCTGCCTGAGCTAGGGTGGTTCTAGCTCCCGGCTGCTACGGGAGACCAGATAGCTCTGAGAGCTCCCAAGGCAGAGTGCCAGCTATGAGCTAGCAAGAGACAGAGACTCCGGGACTTGCTGCAGAAGGTTCCGAAGGCAGTTTATTTCTCCAAAGGGTTTCCACTAGCAAATCCAGTTACATAGCATAGCAAGGGGTCTTTATAGGTTTCAAAGGGATTGAAATTCTAACCAGTAAAATTATGAATTGAGAAACTATCCAGTTACTTTAAGATTCTAGCTAAGAAAAAGACCAATCATCTAGTAAAGTTAAAAACCAATAGAAATCCTAAATGATAACAGGGGTTTTGGCAGGGAGGGGGCATCTCTCGTGAAAGGTTCCATTGTCTCAGGGCACAAAATCCCAAGGGCCTTTTTCAGACACCATTGTATCATCCACAGTGGCCAACATGCTTATTGCAGGTTACCTCCAAACTGCTGAAGGATCTGTTAAATGGGGCTTAAATTGACTGTTGTGCTTTTTCCTACCACAAGTTGAGGGAAATCACTTAGGAATCAAAATCTATGACGATTTAATTAGAGAAAAGCAATCAATTGATGCAGCTCTGGCTGGAGAGAGCACCCCAATATGGGGAAAAGATGAATGGCCACAAGAAAAAATTATACTGCATCATAGACCAGCCACTTGGAATTAAAATCAGGTGTCAGAGAACCCATTTATAATTCAAATGGGATAATTAGGTTACAAGCGGCCTCTTAAAGAATAACCAAGCAGACAGCTACAGCTCTTGACCTTCCTGCTGACCAATCCACTCAAATGAGGAATGCAATATTTCAATATTGGATGGTATTATGGTTATCTATTAACAGAAGAAGGAGGAGTTTGTGGAAAATTAAATTTTTCAGACTGCTGTTTGCAAAGAGATGGTAATGGTCAAAAAGATAACAAAGGAAATAAAGTCAGCTCATGTACCCATCCAAATGTGGAAAAGATGGGAATGGGACACGTTTTCATGGTTACCTGGCAATCTATGGGTTAAATGAATACTATTTCTGCTCTTATGTGCTATAGCAACACTCATCTTTTTACCATGCACGACACCTTGCTGAGTGCAACTCTTTCAGCAGGTGATCAAGGGGATGCAGGTAGCAGCCACACCCAGTGATGCAGAAATGATTACAAAAGGATGGAAAACGATGTCACTGCAAATACCTGCAAAACCAAAGAAGACTCAGGAAGAAAAACTTAAATCAATGATAATTATGGCCTGTAGAGACAAATACAGAGAAAATAAAAAGAGGAGAGATTGAAAGGAATAAGATGAATGTGTCTTTACAAACAGACCATGTGAATCTGCTTGCAGACCAAGCTAGAGACTTAGAGACAGTGAAGTAACAGAAGACACTCTTCATTCTAGAAACTGTTACTAATCAACACAGACATTGCTCAGCCAAGGCCGTGTTAAATTCCTGAACTTAGACCAAGACAAGAAAGAGTTAATAGAATTAGGATGAGGTTTTGGTTTTTTCTTATATATTACAATGGGAGGAGGGGGCATAAATTAGGCGATTCAGGAAGTCTGTCCCTTACGATTACCGCATCCAGTGAGGAAAAAGAAGAGGGTGATGCGGTTGAAAATTTAGGATACAACAGGGCTGCATCTCCCAATTATTTGAGACACCCTATGGAAAATGCCTCATGACCACTCCCTTTATTCAAACAAAGTTACATGACTCCTCTTTCTCCCTTTTAGACAAAACCTCTGGCATCGTGGATTAATTTTTCTGATAGCAGCAACCTGTAAGGAGTAAAGTGGTTCCCCCCGCACGGTACATACCGCTGCACTGCCCCAGGACTGCCTGCAGTGCTCCATCACTTCCCCAGGGCTGCCTGTGGACTGTGGACCCACCTCGCAATCTGCACGGGCAGGGCTGGGGCTCCCCCTCCGCTGGCCGCTGCCCCAGCCCCAGCCCCAGCCTCAGCCTGCTCTGCTGATATCCTGCCCGCACTCCGCTTCTCCAACCGCTCCCTGAGAGGAGCCGGCAGTGTTCCCGCGCCCCTCCCCGTGCCCGAATACACAGCAGCCCAGCTCCAGGATTCATTGCCTCGAGCAATGCCTCCTGGCAGCTCTGGGCAGCGCTCTGTAACTGTGTCTGACACTTGTCTGTGGCACACTGAAGGTGGCCGAGGGGACCTTGCCTGAGCTCTCTGCACAGGAATTCACATCAGCCCGGCCTGGGGGTGCTCAGGGGCTGCTCAGTCCAGTTGACTGGAAGCTCCCTTGGAGGGTCTCCAGGGATGGAATGTTGGGGCTGTCACCGCTGTGCTGTCACAGACAGGGGAATGTTGTGGCTGCCCTGCTCCTGGCCCAGCCCCAGCAGCTCTGCCAGTGCCTCGAGGGGACACAGAGCCTGAGCCAAAGGGTGAGAATTGCGGGAGGGGCTGAGCTGGGAGGGACCCAGCGGGATCATCAGGTCCAGGCCCTGGCCCTGCACAGGCAGCCCAAGAAGCCGAGGCTGTGCATCCCTGCGAGAGGTGTCCAAAGGCACTGGAGCTGCGGCAGCCTCGGGGCTGTGAGCATTCCCTGGAGAGCCTGGTCAGTGCTGGAGGATCTTTTAGTAGGTGAAAGGGAGGGATGGATGGTGGGATGGAGGGTCCAGATCCCAGAATCCTAGAACTGGTCCTTACTGCCCTTACCTGGAGCCTGAAACCTGGTGTCTTCTGGCTGCTCCACTGCCCAGATCCTCAAATTTCCCACTGTTGGCACAACCCAAGTCTGGCAATTTGTTTGCACAGAAAGCCAAAATCCAGCAGTTTCCCGGTTCCGGCACCAGCACTGCCCAGACCTGGTAATTTGTGGGTGCCAGGACTCTAGATCCAGCAGATTGCCAGCACTGGCAGTGCCCAAGTCTGGCATTTGCCAGCATCGGTGCTGCCCAGATCCGTCAATTCCCTGCTGCTGGGGCACTCGGGGGTCTGGCTGAGCAGGAAAGGTGACCCTGTGCCGGAGCTTTTCTTGGCTGGAGCAAAGTCTCAGCACGCAGAGACCTTGCTGGCACTGTGCCCTGGGCCAGCAGGGATTATGCCCATGGAGCAGAGCCCAAATTTCTTCTCTCAGGCAGCTTTAAGGACACAGAAGATGGAGAAGGCAGAGCCGACTCTCTGCAGATTTCTGGAGTCCTCTGTAAGAATCCTGTGTGTGAAGCACCCTGGGAACAGGGTTAGCATGCCAGGGGCGGCCAATTCAGAGCCCTTTTCTCCCCCATGGGCTGAAGGTGTGGCACTTGTCATTTCCAAGGGCCCTGTAGTGTCCAAAGGGGCTTTTTTCCCTCAGCTGAGAATAATCCTCTTTGTTTGCAGTCTCAGGTCCTGTATGTGTGCTGGTGAACCGACTGAAAAATGGAACAAGTCTGTAAAGGGGGGTGTTCTCTTTCTTTAGTGGTTTTTTTGTTGATTTTGTTTTTTGCTATTGTTGATTTGATTTGTTTGTTTTTTGCTTGGATTGGTTTGGTTTTGGGGCATTTTGTTGTTTGATCTTTGTTTTCTTTTTAATCAACTCCTCGTGGCTGCTCTGGGCAGGGCTCTGGAACTGTATCTGACACTTGTCTGCGGCACAGTGAAGCCTCCTATGGGGAATGGGCTGCACAAAATTTTTCTCTGCTCCTTCATTGGAACACAATATTCTTTTCTCCCCAACATGTCCTACAACTGCTCTGTGTCCATCTGCAAACCCTTATGGTCACTCGAACCTTGCTGGGCACCAGAGTTTGTGCCCCTATGGCAGCAGCTGCCTGAGCCAGTTGCTTTCTCTCTGCTCTGCTGCTCACAGCCGAGATATTTTCTGTGCCCCTCGGCCAGGGCAAAGCCCTGCTGTGAGGCTTCCCTGGGGCAGTGCCAGCACCAGTGGCTCCTTGGATCGTGGAACTGGGGGCAAGGAAAATGACCAAGCCCCTGGTGAACTTCCAGGATGGCGGAGTAAAAACTGGTGTCCCCAGGCCATGCCGAAATGGAGCTGAGTTCTGCTGGAGCCAGGCAGAGCAGCTCGCCCTGTGCCTGCAGCCGCGGGGTTGCCCCAGCCGCTGTCCCTGGGCAAGGCTGGTGGCCGAGCCCGGCCTCAGAGCCAGGCAGAGCTGGGCACCCCGTGGCACTGGAGAGCAGGGCAGAGCTGGTGCCTGAGCATAGCCTCGGAGCACGGCTCACCTGCGTGCTGAGGAACCCCCAGAGCCAGGATCACCCGGCATCCTCCTGAATCTCCAGCCCCAGAGAAACCCCACAGCCACACAGCACCTCACAGCCAGCTGGACCAGGCATCCCATCTCCATCTCTGTGGAGAGAAGTGTCAGTCCCAAATGTCCCTGTCCTGCCCCACCTCAGCTCTCCTAAGAGATCCCTGGGGCTCCAGTGTAGAGGACGCTTCCCAAACGAGGCTCCTGGCATCTTATCTCTTAAGGAGATAACTCAATTCTCATTGCAAGCATCACTTTCAGAAACGAAATTCTTTTATTGGTTATTAAAGTAAGATTTTAATTGGCTTACTTTCTCACCTAGGATTTTGAGGTAATTGGTTAGTTTGTAATGTATAGCTTTTATTGGTTAGATTTTGAATCCTAGAACCTATATGAATGCTGTAACCTTCCGAAGTAGATTCTGTAACAGTTTCCTTTCAGACAATAAATGCTTCTGAAATGACTGGAACCGGGGTCTCAAGCCTTCGTCTCGCTAGCGTAACTGAAGTCTGCTACGGTGTTTCTATCTATTGAACTTCTGCAGCAGATTGTGGAATAATCCCAAACAGTTACACTCCAGGGCTGATAGTTCCTGACAGGCAGTGGGCTCAGCCCTGGGGAGTGCACTGGGAAGGTGATCAAAGGAATATCAAATTGTCCTTCTCTAAGTTAGTGCTCACTGAAATCTTCCTCTTTAACTCCACTCCTGAAACAATTCCTGAAGGCTTCAAGACAGATCTGGCAGAGGTGTGGTTCCTTCAGGATTTCTGCACTTCAGTGAGTCCCATGGGAGATTTGGTGCTGAGTCCATGAGCCTCAGATCCCCAGTGGAGATGTCAAAAATGTCCAAGGAATGAGTCAATCAAAGGCCCAAGAAACTTTTCAAGGCCCAAGGTAATGTTCCTCTCTCCACTGGATTTTTGCTGTGGTCAGATGGGATTGGAAAAAGCTGAGTGAGACACCCTGAGCCATGCTTTGCCCTCCAGGCACTGATCAGCCCTTGGAACAGAAACAGGGAGTGTGATGTTGCCATTGCTGCCCTGTCAGGGCATGAAACATGGGCTGTGCCACTGGTGCCTTTCCTGGAGCAGGCAAAGCCCAGCTCTTTCATGCTGAGATAGTGGTTGAGAGGAGAGGGGAAACTCATCCTACCTACTCATCCCTACATGCTGTAGCACGTGTAGGGACAGTTTCTGCACAGTTCAGACACAGCCCCAAGGGAAGCAGGGACATTCTCATGGGGTCCCCAAAGCTGGGGGCCAATCCAACTGTCCTGAGAGCCTCCGTGTGTGTCCAGCTCATTCTCCCTGGGCTGTTGGCACGTGGTCAGTTGCTGACCAATTCCATCCCCCTGACTGGCACTGATCTCCAAGGAAGCTTGGACCTCTCCTTGGCCATTGTTCTGCAATTAGAACCCTGAGACACTTCCTTAGTTTCTCTCCAAGGTGATGTCAGCACAGAAATGAGCCCAAACCTTTGATCCCCACTGTGGTTCTCCTCAGTTTTGAGGGCCAGTTCCCAAAGAGGGCAACAGGAGGGTTTTATGCTGGGGCAAAATGTAGAAGAGTGAGATGTGGTGAATACTTTAAAAACCAGAAATTTCAAAGTCCTTGAATTTCAGAGGCTACAACAAGAAAGCTGGAAGTTTTTATGGTCCATTGTTCTCTCTCTTGCCACTGTTCAATTGGCACATTCCAACTCCAGAGCAGATTATGGAAAGCAGAACTGCAGGAAAAGTTGGAGGCCTAATCCCAGAGAGAGGAAGAAAGCGGGAAGGAGGGAAAAGAATTCCAATTGTTTTCTTGATCATTGTTACTAAAAAAATTCCTCACTCACTTTGCAACATCCCGATGGTGAGGCACGTTCCTTGTTTTTTTCACTAAATTACAGTAATCTGGAAACTGTCCCTGGTTTAGAACAAAACCACAGGTAAATAATTGACCCACTTTGGTTCCTAAATCAGAAACCATTAAACTTCTCCCGAGATGTGTTTCCCTGCAGTAGAGAAGGCAGTTTGATTCCTTATGTCCCAAGTTTCTCCTGAGTTCATGACTTCAAATGAACTGGAAGGGTCCCGGCAGCACAAAAGCGGCCACAGTGAGCAGGATCAAAGCCCCAAGTCCCCATGAAATGCACCCAATGCACAGCTCCCCCAGCCCAGCAGCAATTCCTGCGCTGCCCCCGCTCTGGGGCAGCCTGAGGGGCACGGCTCTGCTGTGCAGGGCGGCTCCTGCAGGACACAGCGCTCGGAGCCGCTCTGTGTCCCGCAGCTTCGGCATCTCCGCTGGCCCTGCACGGCTGCCAGGCCTGTGCCACCACTGCTCCATGGCTGTGCCTCCTGTTTCACCACTGTTCCACCTTGCCATGCTTACTGCCCTGCTGCTCAAGAGCTGCTCCAGTGCTGCTCTGCTGCTGTTCCAGCACAGTTCCTCTGCTCCCCCACCACTGTGCCACCCCTGCTCCGCTCCTGCTCCAGCGCTGCTCATCTCTCACTGCTCCACTGCTTCTCATCCACTCCTGCCCTGCCCCCCTGTTGTTCCACGGCTGCTACTCTTGCTCTGCTGCTGCTGCCAAACCTGCCCCGGTGCTGTGCCCACTCCTGTGCTGCTCACCTGTGACACTGCGGGGCCTCCTGGGGATATTGTGACACTGCAGGGACCCAGGGGATCACAGGGGCCCTGTGACACTGCGGGCTCTTGGAGAATCCAGAGGCCCTTTTGGGGCCATGGGCCCTCGTGGAACCAAGAGGGGACTGTGAAACTCTGGGGCTTCATGGAACCACCCATTGTGATACCTCAGGGTCTCCTGGTTGCCAGCAATCATTGTGACACTGCAGGAACCAAGGGGACATTGTGACACTGTGGAGTTCATGGAACTGAGGGGATGCTGTGAGACTCTGGTGCCGAAAGATGCTCAGGGGCCATTGTGACACTGTGCCTTGTGGAAACAGGGGGACACAGTGATACTGTGGGGTCTCATGGAATCCAGAGACCCCTGTGACACAGCAAGGCCACTTGGAACCAAGGATCCATTGGGACAACTCAGGGCCTTGGGCTGTCCAGGGATCCTTGGCACATTGTGGGGCCTCATGGAACCAAAGGGAACCTGGAATACTATAGGCCCTCAGGAAACCAAGTGGTCTCAAAAACACTGTGCCAACTCCTGGTTCTCAATCTCTTCTGACCCTTGTGCCTATCTACAAAGAGGCAAAACTGGGCAGCCTGAGCCTGTTGATCGAGTATTCCCATCTCCATGGGAGGACATTCCTGCCAACTGTGGTGCTGTGCGTTCTCTCTGCTCCCTGGGGGAATTGCATCCTATAAGAGACACCGACTGCTCTGGTAACTGACACCACAGTGCCTCCTGTGGGGTGGCAGCAGAGACAGCTTTTGCTCCATCATGTTGCTCCAACCAGGCGTGGAATGTTTCCAGGGATGGGGCATCAACCAGCTCTCTGGGAAACCTGTGCCAGTGTTTCATCACCCTCAACAGGAAAAATTTCTTCCTTTTGTCCAGTCTGAATTAATCCTGTTCTAATTGAAACCCATTTCCCTTTCTCCAATTCCAACAGGCCCTACTAAAACATTTCTGCTCACAGTTCCTGTGAGGTGCCTTGAAGTCCTGCAAGGTCACACTGGGCTCTCCCCATGGCCTTTTCTGCTCTAGGCTGAACAGCTCCAACTCTCCCAGCCTGTCTCTGTCACAGAGGTGCTCCAACACTTGGAGCATCTCAGCCTCCTCTGGAGCTGCTCCATGAAGTCTCAGTCTTTCCTGTGCTGAGAACAGTGTTGTACATTTTTCACACAGAAATACCAGTCAGTCAAGAAGGGAAATCCCTCATTGCTGAAATGCTGGTAGCAGCTGTAGGGACAGATCTGCACAGCTCAGACGCATCCCCCAGGGAGGCAGGGACATTCCCATGATGTCCCTGAAGCTGCAAGACCAATCTGGCTACACTGGGAGCCTCTGTGCCTGTCCAGCTTGTTCTCCCTGGGCTGTTGGCACATGGTCAGTGGCTGGCCAGAGCCATCCCCCTGACTGGCACTGATCTCCAAGGAAACCTGGACCTGTCCTCAGCTAAAGTTCTGCCATTAGGACCCTGTGGACACTTCCTCAATTCCATTCCAAGACTAGATCAGCACACCAATGACATCAGAGCACTTGTCCATCTGGTCAAGGATCCCCTATGGGGACACTCTAGTCTCTGATCCCTGGGGCACTCCACAGGAAAATCTTCCTGGGCCCTGCAACTCCTTGGACAAGTTCCAGAACCACAGTCACCTGAAATGTTTTCCCAACTGGCCCACAACACATTTTTGCTGGATCTGCAGTGTCCCTGTGGAAAGAGAGAAGTAAAACCTTCACTAATGTCATGGAATGTCAAACGTAAATTGAAGCCATGGACAGTTCTCAGGAACCACTTCTCAGGGGATTTTTGCTTCTTGGATACCCTGAATGCTGAATGTCCTCCTGGTGCCTCAGGCCCTGGGTAAATAGGGCTCATCAGAGATGCAGGCAGGGGACCAACATCCCCCCTGGCTGGGCACCTCTGTTTGCCCAGTTTGATCCCAGTGGCTCCCTGGGGACAAACACCAGCTCCCCCACATCCCTGGGGATGGGCACATCCTGCTCTGGGCCACTGCTGGCCTGGGCCCAGGGCCAGGGCATTGCAGAGACACTGGGGACAAGGGCCCTGGGGAGCTGTGGGCGAGTCCCAGTGAGGGACAGTGCTGGAATGGGAGCCTTGTTGGAGATGGGGCCCCTGGCAAATCCCATGTGTGGCAGCTGTGCAGAGCAGGACCCAGGTGCTCTGGGATGGCCCAGTGGCCACAACTGTGCCAGGGTGAGGGGCAGGGCAGGAGATATTCCCCTCTGGAATCTGCTCTGGACTGGAGACTGGACCAGTTGGGGCCTGTAGTGCTGGAAAATGGGGTAATGTGGATGTGGGAAGTGCCACACCTGAGTAATTCCCCAAGCCTCAGCCTTGTCTTCAGGTGATCACAACCCCCCAGCACTCTGGGGGCTGGTGGAAGATGGATTGTGTTGGAGCAGGGATTCACCTGTCTCCAGCTCCCTGCCTGAGCCCTTGGCCCCTGCAGGTTCCTGAGCCCTTCCAGGGGCAGCTGCCCCATGCAGGAAGCTGCAGGGATGATGGGTGAGGGGGCTGGATCCGTGCCGCATGTGGGATGGACTCTGTGCCAGGGCTAGGCTTGTGGCCAGGGCTGGGGGCTGTGCCAAGCCAGGCTTTGGCCTGGGGGCTCTCAGGGAGGGCAAAGGAGGAGTCCTGGAAGGGATAAATGTGCTCCTCACCTGGCACAGCCTCAACCAGCACTGCCTGTGCTAGAGGAAGATGAAGGTGGCTGTGCTCAGCATGACCCTGCTCTTCTCCATCCTGCTGTGCCCCCATCCAGGCCAAGGTGAGGCCTGATATCCTGATCTGGCCCTGCAGCCTCCCATCCCATCTTTTTGGCCTCCTCAGACATCTTCTCCCCAGGATTTCATTTTTGTTGCACTGTTCAAATACCTTCCCACTGATCATTCCCAATTGCTTTTTCTCCCTTTTTTCCTCTCAGTCCTTTGCTTTTCTCCCTGGCCACACAGGGCTTTCCTGATGGCCTTCCTGGATCCCTCACCTACTCCCAAACCATCTTCCACTCCTGTTGGTTTTTTCCTCATTTGTCCTGTTTTTTCTTTCTCCAATCAGCCACTCCCTTGTAATCCCATGTCCCTGCAATGGAATTCCTCTCTTCTCCGCTGCATCCAACAGGGTCCCTTCCCCACCCTCAGCCCTGTCCCTCGGGCTCTTCAGGTCACCCCACTTCAGTGTCTTTCATCCTCCTTGGAGGCCCTGAATTCCCATCCCATTGTCTCCACCTCCACTCTGATCCCTGCACTTGTGTTCCCCCACAGCCCCACAAAGCCCAATCCAGACCCAGCCTTTGTTACCCGTTTCGGGCACTTGTGCAAGGGACTGAAAATGACCTCTGGGAGGTGAGTGGGGTGCTGGGATAGGAGGGTATCCTCTCTAGGAATTTGGGACAGTTTGGTCCTATTGTCCCTTGCTGGCACTAGGGAAATCCCAGGGACCTGCAAGGTCCCCTGGTCCTTCTGGAGATTGATTTAGAGAATGCTGAGATCCTGGAAACACTGCTTGTGGGTATCATGAATTCTGCCCTTTTCAGACCCTATTCCCACATGGTCCCCACATTCCTGGCAATCCCAGTCTTTCCCAGCACAGCCCAGTGCAGCCTTACTGACGCCCCAGAGAACACCCCTGCCCCATGGAGTTTTGGCAGGGAAATCCCTTGACCAGGACCCCTGTTGCATTTCCATCCCTGTCACCCCAGGACACCCTGGATGACCCAGGGCACAGACCCTGCCCCAGCTGTGCCTCTTGGCCAGGACCCCAGAGCTTCTGGGCAGGAGCACAGCAGCTCCTGCACCCCATTGCTTTCTGCAGGTCTTTTCTCAAGGACCTTCTTCCTTTCCACTTTCCTCCCAGTCCAGCCCAGTGCCCCCAAGTGTGTCTCTAATGAGTCCTTTTTTTCCCCCAGCCCCCTGTGGCTGAAAAGCTGGTGGGTGTGGTGTGACAGAAATGCCTGACTGCTTCTGTGGCTGACTAGGTGAGCAGTGCTTGCAGAGAGAGGAGTGGGGATAAGGATGTTCTCATGTCCAGTGGACACAGAAGGGTCATGTTTGACCCTGTCTTTTAGGATTGGAAGTCTTGGTGACTCCCACGTCCTGTCCCTCTCCAGCAGCACGAGGAGATGATCATCCCAGGAGGATGCCCGTGATGCCCTTGGAGCCCAGGGCAAATTCCCTTAAATGATCAATGAACTCCTTCAGCAAAGCTATGCCCTGTCTCCGTGTTTGTGGGTGTGTTTCTCTGTGTGCATTTGTCTCTGCCTCTGTCTGTTTCTCTGGGGACATCTCTGTGTGTCCCAGGGGTGGGATTTGGCTGTCCTCTGCGTCCCCTGTGCTTTCCCTGCACCCAGTGACACAAAAAGAAGGGACCAATCCTAAAGCCAGGGAAGTCTGGCTGGGGACTGGTAGCTCTGCTATGAGTTCTTCCACATTTGCATGATTCCTCTCTGCTCTCCCCCGAGATGTTTGGTGTTTTGGAAATTGAGTGAGGCGCGGCTGTGGGCAGCTTCAGTGGGTGAGTGTGTGGGTAGGATGAGTAAAGGTTAGAGGGTCCTCAAGAGCATGGCAGAGAGTGCTTTCATGAAGAAGAATAACTAAAATTTTTTAAAAATTTAAAATGTATTTCTATCTCAAACAGAAAGAAAAAAGAATTGTTTCTAAAAAATTTGTTTCTTGATTGAAATATTTATTGATTTTGAAATTGGTTCTTGGGTGGGATGGGGCTGGTAGCTCCACCGAAATCCGGGGTGCTATGGGGCTGAGGGCTCCCTTGGGGCAGTTTAGAATGAGTAAGAAGGTGTAGCTGCCTGAGGCAGGTTCCTCGGTGGCCAGGCGTATCCAGGTGCAGGGCAGTGGTGAGTGGAAAGGTGTAGGTGGCTGGAAGAGCAGGTGGGAGGCATGGGCAGAGGCATGAGGATGTGAGGGCAGCGGTGTGTGGGGAAAGGGCTGTGAGGTGTAGACGTGTTGCAAGGGGCAGTGGCTGTGAGGTGTAGGTGTGTGTGAAAGGGCGCTGGGTCGGCAGGTGTAGGCAGGTGGGTGCAGACAGTTGAGAATGGTGAGATGAGGAGCAAGGTTGGGAGGGTGGGTGGAGTGTGTTGTGGGTTTGTGGTGTGTGAGGAAGCAGGGCGGCGTGGGAGAAAAGAAGGGGAGAGCAGAGAGAGTTGTAGGCAGAAAGGTTAAGAAGCATGGGCAGTTGGAATGACAGTAGTTGATGGCCTAGTGTATCCTTTTCCATAACAGGCTTCAGCGAGCAGGTCTACACCAGTCAAGAGGGGCTGCGGGAGGCCAGGTCTACCCAGTTCGAGGGCCGAAGGTGTCCCAGGGCAGATAGGCTTACCCCTGTCGGGCGGGATTTGGGCAAATTTGGGCAGGTGCTGGGTAGACCTGTTGTCCCAGCGGGCCCGTAAATTCAACAAGGGCTCGCTGTTTGTGGCTGCCTCTGGCTGTGCCACACATGCGGGCGCCGGCGCAAGACCAGTGTGGCCTAGGCAGGGAAGAGTGGCGTGGACTTCTCCAGGTTCCCACACTACCCAGTGAAATAGATAAATCTGGAAAAACCTCGGGCTGTAGCACTTGTCTGGTTGGGTATTATGTGTTGTGTTGTTGGGGTGTTGTGTTGTTTGTTTTAGGCTGTTCTTGTTGAATCTGTACTCCCCAAGTTCAGTGTTTTGTGCTCTGAGTTGTATCTCCCCCACAATTCCTGTATCCTCAGCTTCTGCCTTCCCTTCCTTTGAGCAAGGCCTCCGCTGCTTCCCACCTGCTCATCAAACCACTGATGCCGCCCAATAATAAACAAATTGAGAGACTCCCGTGATGCTTATCTCTAAGGCGGAAGTTTGCTTAACACCAAAAGTTCCTGAAAGCAACAAGCAGGCACAAGATCTAAATCTACAAGAGACACCATTAGGTGTGCAGAACATCAAGCTACACATGGACAGCTTCCATCTTCCCATGATCACCTCACCATCACCTGGAAAGCACCACGACAGGATGACCCCCTAGACTACGCGAGCCAAAGTGAGTTCCTGGAAACCCCATGAGGATGGAACCCCGACTCTGCAGCATGAGCAGTGGATTCGACTTGCACCTCCTCCTCGTTGGTATCCAGTGGAGCAGCAGCGGCGTGTGCAGCCCCTCGAGTTCCCTCACCCTTAGCTGTCTTAATAAAGCCTTTTGAAAAGGAGATTTGTCTCCTGGCCCTGTTTTTAACAGCTTGGGGGCTCGCCTGGGATCAGCCACACCTGAAGAGGACCACGGACGGGAAGGCACCGCCCGACCTTGGGCCTCCAGGACAGCTGCCATCACGGACCAAGAGGACAGCGCCAAGGAGCACTGGTAGGCCACTGGTGGCGGGGGTGGAGACGAGCGAATAGGGTGTGAGTGAGATGGGGGCCGGCAGCTCGGATCCCCGAAGCAGTGTGGACCCCTTAGTACTGCGCTTCCAGACTCCCGCGAGGGGCTGGCCAGGAGCAGGGGAAGCAGTGAGGCCTACCAAGGCCTATTGAGTGTGAGGTGTCTCCAGGGTATAGTAGGCCCCCTCTGAGCGTGCGGAGGAAACTTAGGAGTGAGTGGCACATCGCAGGGTACGTCATAGGATAGGCCTTCCCACCTTGAAATCCATAGGGGTGGGCTGCTCGGGTCACTTTGAGAGCATGGAGGGCCTAGAGAAGTGTGGAACATGCACCGCACTGGCTGAGGTTACGGCCTGGGGTCTGACTGTTTGGAAAGGAATGGCTGGGTTAACTGTTGGGGTGCAGGGAATGTTAGAAGGTACTGGCTGAAGCTACAGAGTGAGTGTGACAGTCCGACTGTTTTGAAAGGGCTGCAGAGTGAGTGTGGTGGAGTGAGTGAGATACTGTGGAGTGTGAGTGTGGCAGTCCGACTGTTCTGAAAGGACTGGCAGCCCGACTGTCTCGAAAGGGCAGCGGAATGGGTGAGATAGCTGTCGGGGTACTGGGGTGAGAGAGCTGCATTGGCTGAGGCTAGGGTCCGGAGTGGCTGTCAGGGTGCAGGGAGTGAAAGTTAAGGGGGTCTCAGAGCACGAGAGACCTAGAAGTAGGAAAAGAAAGGCTGGATCGTGTGCTGTATACCCAAGTACTGGCTGGGGTAGTTGCCAAAGCCCTAAGGGCGGGTTGCTGGACTACTTTCGGGGTACTTGTGGGGTGCAGGAGAGACAGGGTACCAGGCTGTTGAGGTACTAAAGTTGATAGTGAAAATTAAAATTTCAGTAGCCTGTCATAAATTTTGAGTTTGAGAAGGGGCACGTTTAAGAAAACTTATTTTGAAAGAAGAGTGGTACATTTATAAGTTGTGTTGCCCTATCTTAGAATTTTGTTAGGGTAAGGCATGGTACCATTTTAGTTCTAAACCCAGTGAGAATGGGAGCTTGTATGAGTGGAAAAAGAAATTCTGAGGAAAAGAAGGAGAAAAAGGTGAAAAATATCCCACCAGACAGCCCACTTGGGCAAATGTTAGAACAATGGGAAATTAATGAGGCCACTAAAAATCTGAATAAAGTTAGAATGATTCATTATTGTATAGAGGTCTGGCCCACCTTAAATCTACCCGGAGAGTAGCCAAGGTGTGGGACCAGGGACCCTTGGATGTGCTCAAAGTTAAATCAGTATTTGAGAGCCCAGGGAGACACTAATACTGAGCAAATAATGTATGCTGCCTGCTGGCAGAAGCACGGAATGGAGAGCAAAACAGCGAGAATTTGTAAGCTTCAGGGGCAGAAAAAGAAGGGTGAAGAAGAGAAAAAGTAAGGGAGTAGCCACATATGGAATCCTCTCAACCATTTACCTCCTCCTCCTGCTTACCCTGTGATACCCCATGTTACCCCTCCAAACCTCTCGGTCTTACCTGAAAACCCTTCTCTGCTTCCCCAAACTATGGTCCTATTCCTCCTCTAGCTAGCGCCCCAACAGGTACATCTCCAATGACTACACCTGCTCTACCACCTCAGCTTAACACAACCATCTCGAAAACTAACCCCTTCTATTCTCAGACCCCATCTTCAATACCCCCTAATTCGGATTTAGTCCCTTCCCCTTCACCGTCCGTAGTCCCTGCACCTCCCCCTAATTGGAAACAGGGTTTACTGACCTCTAGTACTGATTCTTCTCCCAGGAGCCAGCAAACTCCTATTCTACCGGCTTCTTCCCAAGTAGTAGAAACCCCAGGAGGGCCTTATTGTAACACCCGGTCAAAAACGAAGCTCTTCCCCCTAAGGCAGGTCCCGATGGGTGGTGTAGCTGGAGCAGTGTGTTTTGTAAATGTGCCCCTAACAGCCTCAGAAGTTAGGAGTTTCAGGAAAGAGCTGGGGAATTTAGTTGAGGATCCTGTAGGGATTGCAAATCAGATCAATCAATTTTTGGGACCGAACATTTATATGTGGGGGGGAATTGAATTCTATCTTGAGCAT
This sequence comes from Luscinia luscinia, assembly GCA_034336685.1. Taxonomy (NCBI): domain Eukaryota; kingdom Metazoa; phylum Chordata; class Aves; order Passeriformes; family Muscicapidae; genus Luscinia; species Luscinia luscinia. The sequence goes on from JAKWBO010000339.1 coordinate 47,013, forward strand.
ACTCTTTAACCTCAAAGAGGTTCAGCTGATCAGAACAGCCGGAATACGAATCTGGGAGAGGGAGAATCGGACAGGTCCCGCAGGTGACCATAAGCTACCAGTAGTTGACCCGAGATGGAACCCAAACCGAGAGGAAGACCGAAGAAATATGGAAGATTATAGAAGTCTGGTAGTAAGACGTATTAAAGAGTCAGTTCCCCAGAATAATAATACAAAATTAGCCTTTGATGGAGCCCAAGAAAAGGATGAGACCCCAGCAGCTTGGTTGAATAGACTAAGAAAGAACTTCCAGCAGTATTCTAACTTAGACCCAGATAGTCCTGAAGGTCAGGTATTTTTGAAATTACAGTTTGTCACCAAATCCTGGCCAGACATAAGGAGAAAGTTTGAAAAGATTGAGGACTGGCAAGAAAAAGGGATAAATGATTTATTAAGGGAAGCCTTAAGAGTCTATTTAAGAAGGGAAGAAGAAAGAAACAGAACAAAGGCAAAATTATGGTGGCAGTGGCCAAGGAGAGTGTGGGAGCCAGTATGTGTTGGTTTCACATGGTAAGGGGGAGGGGTGAATCCACCTCAGGGATAGCTCCATGAGGCTGGGGAGTGGGAGGCACTCTCCCGTCTCTGGGAGCTTCCCGTGTGAGCTGCTGGCATCAATCAGAGAGCTGATTTGATGATGGACAGCTCAGGAAACCAAATGAAAATATTATTTCACTTTCACAAGTCACAGTTGCATCGAGTTAACTGTTTCTTTCGGCTTCCGGTCTCCGGAAGTGGAGGCCCTGGCTGGGGGCTCCTGCCCGGGCTCCAGGCTCGGTCTGGGATGCGGCCCGGCACCCCAGCTCTGCGTGGGGCCTGGCTTGGAACCAGCGCCCTGGGCTCGGCGGAGGGGGCCCGACCCGGCACCAGCTCTGCGGGGAGCCCCTGGCTTGGGGGGCCCCCGGGCACTGCATGGCCCCAGCACCAGCCGCATGGCCCCAGCACCGCCGCATGGCCCCGGCCCTGCCGGCTGGGTTCGGTTCGCCTTTCCAGTGTGGCAGAAAAGAACTCCAGATGCCCACGTTTGTTTCTTTGCAATCTGGATACAATTGTAACTTCCTTATGCCTAGATGGAATCCTGGATCTCCTAAGTTCCCCTGAATGAGAAGAAATGGAGCATGGAGTCTATAGAAGTCAGCGGGATGAAGACAAAGTTCTTGGTGGGAAGAGATTGAAAAGACGCAAGTAGCTGAAAACCTTTTTTGTGGGCTGCGGGGATTGTGACTTCACTAAAGTTCCTTTAAACTGTGAAATATACTTGGGGAGGTTTGGATGCTTGAGTAGAAGACTTTTTGCCTTGGGGAAATTGAGCTCTCTCTGTTCTGGGACTGGAGTATAAACAGTGACATTTGATAGAGAAGCAGATGAAGAGAATTTTGTTTTTCGGCAGCCTGCCTTTAGAAGGGACCTACAAGTCCAGTTTGGGATAGGAGTTTTTCCAAAACAAGGTAAAATGGCGGTTCAGATGATGAGATTGACTACAAAAGATCTAAATGAGGTGGAGTCAGAAGTATGGGCTTAAGAGCAGAAGTATGGATATCTAGACATCCTACCCATAAAGGTAGAAATGCGGGAGGGAGAGTCCCCCATTAGAGTTAAACAATATCCTATTTCTATGGAAAGCAAGAGAGGACTAGCACCGATTATAACACATTTGTTCACCGAGGAGATATTAGAACCTTGTATGTCTCCCCATAACACCCCTACTCTAGCAATAAGCAAGCTAGTGCAAGATCTAAGGGAAGTAAATAAAAGAACAATCACCAGGCATCCGGTAGTATCAAATCTATACACCCTTCTGAGTGAGATCCCTAGAGAACATGCTTGGTTTACTGTAATAGATTTGAAAGATGCTTTTTGGGCCTGTCCTTTAGCTAAAGAGAGCTGGAATTGGTTTGCATTCAAATGGGAGTGCCCTGAGAGCCAAAGAAAGCAACAACTGAGATGGACGCATCTCCCCCAAGGCTTTACAGAGTCTCCAAACCTATTCGGACAAACATTAGAGGAGTTATTAGGACAATTTATTAGGACAATTCACTCCTGAAGATGGAGTGCAAATCCTGCAGTATGTAGACAATCTCCTAAGATCAGGAAAAGGGCAGGATAAAGTGAGGGAAACTAGTATTAAACTTCTGAATTTCTTAGGAAGGAAAGACCTAAAAGTGTCTAAGAGCAAATTGTCATTTGTAGAACCTCAAGTTACTTACCTTGGATACATTATAGGGGAAGGATATAAGAAACTAAGTCCTGGAAAAATCTCAGGTATATTGTCCATCCCGTCACCAAAGACAAAAAGGAACATAAGAAAATTGCTAGGCCTATTTGGGTGTTGTAATCTGTGGATAGAAGAGTATTCACAGAAAGTTAAATTCTTATACGAAAAGCTAGTCCAACCTGAACCCATAAAATGGACGGCTGAGGATGAAGAACAATTGGAGAATTTAGATACCAAATGATCCTCAGCCCCAGTGTTGAGCCTTTCAGACCTCAAGAAGAGGTTCGATTTATTCATCAATGCAGAAGGGGGAATTGCCTATGGTGTATTGACCCAGGAGTGGGGAGGGCATAGGAAGCCTATTGCATATCTTTCAAAACTCTTAGACCCAGTCGCAAGGGGGTGGCCAACTTGCCTCCAAGCTATAGCAGCAACAGCGATCCTTCTAGAAGAGGCACAGAAACTAACGCTGCAAGGAAAGATCACTGTATATACACCTCATGATCTTAAGGCAGTATTGAGCCAAAGGGCTCAGTAATGGCTAACTGATCCAAGAATACTGAAATATGAAGCTATTCAAATAAATGCCAGTGATCTAGAATTAACTACATCCAAGAGTCTGAATCCTGCACAATTCCTCCTAGGGGAGCCTACATCAGAGCTAGAGCATGACTGCTTAGAGATCATAGACTTACAAACAAAAACAAGGGAAGACCTCGAAGACTTACCCTCTACCATATGGGAGGGTGTTATTCACTGATGGATCATCTAGGGTAGTAGAGGGAAGAAGGATATCAGGATATGCAGTGGCTGATGGTATTGAAAGTTTGGGAAAGTTTGAAAGTCACAGAGAGAGAAAAATTACCTTCAAATTGGTCTGCCCAATGTTGTGAAGTCTGTGCTCTTAAAAGGGGACTCGACTTGTTGGAATGAGATCAGGGTACTATTTACACTGATTCGCGGTATGCTTTTGGGATGGTACATACATTCGGAAAAATTTGGGAAGAAAGGGGTTATCTGAATTCCAAGGGAAAAGATTTAATACATAAAGAACTAATCAAGTCGGTATTAGACTCTCTCATGAAGCCCAAGGAAATCGAGGTGGTGCATGTCAGAGGACATCAAAAAGGGGACACTCTTTAAGGAAGGGGCAACCAGGTAGCTGATCAAGCTGCCAAATCAGCAGCCGAAAACCAAAGGAAGCCAATAAAAATTTTTAATTTAAGTAACACACCAGCTGACGAAGTAAGAGAACCAATATACAGTGAGAATGAGCTGAGAGAAATAAAAAGGTTAGGATTACATCAAGGAAAGCAGGGAGAATGGTTAACCCCAGACAGGCAGAAATTTTTAAATAAGGTGATAGTTTGAAAAATGTTAGCAGAAATACATAACCTGACTCACTGGGGTACTCAGGGATTATGTGATCATTTTCTAAGAGAACATCTATGTGTTGGAGTGTACAGTCTGGCAAAAGTGGTTACGGAGGGATGCCTAATATGCCAAAAAGTAAATCAAAAGACTATGAGGAAGACTACACCAGGGGGAAGGGAGATAGCACTAAGACCTTTGCAAAACATACAGATAGAGTTTGCTGAAATGCCCCCAGTGCAAGGGTACAAATATGTACTTGTTATAGTTGCTCACTTAACCCATTGGGTAGAAGCATTCCCTACCAGGAAAGAGACAGCGCAAGTAGTAATACAAACATTATTAGAACATATCATTCCCCGGTATGGGCTAGTGAATAACATCGATTCAGACCGAGGCCCCCATTTCATAGCTCAAATCTTACATGATGCCATCAAAGCATTAGGGATCAAGTGGCGGCTGCATACACCTTGGCATCCCCAAAGTTCAGGGAGAGTGGAGAGGATGAATATAACCCTCAAAACCGTGTTAACTAAATTTATCACAGAAACAGGATTGAATTGTCTCAAATGTCTGCCCCTGGCCCTTCTGTGAATTCGGATCCGACCGTGGTCTGACATAGGGGCGTCACCATATGAGATGATATTTGGACTCCCCTTCTTACTAAACCCCGTATAGAACCGGAAATTATTTAGAAGGAGAGGCAGCTACTCGAGAATATATAAAAACAATTGGAAAAACATTGACGGATCTTAAGAAAAGAGGGTGTCTTCCTCAAACCTCCCCCTTAGACACCGACATGCATCAAATAAAACCAGGAGACTGGGTCTTAATTAAATCTTGGAATAATACCCCGTTGACCCCTAAATTTGAAGGTCCATTCCAGGTTCTGCTCACCACTCATACCACGGTGCGAACACAGGAGAAAGGCTGGACACATATTACCAGAGTAAAAAGACCATTACCACCCCCGAGTAACTCGTCAAACTCTGCAACACCATCAAAGACCTCCTCCGAGTGGGTTACCATTCGAGACCCGGACATGCTTAAAGTAACTCTACAGAAGCAACCAAAAACCAGTTAAGGACAATAACAAGCCCTAGAAGTAAGACTTATTGTTAAAAATTGTTAGAAGTTGTTGTAGGTTGTTTTTGTAAACTATTATGGAGTGTTAGTTGTTTTTAAGTTGAAAGATAAGGTTTTAAGAATACTTATCATTAGAACATAAGACTACAGATCTCTCATAGGGCACGCCCCAAGAAAGCTTACTAAAATTAATAAAGAAGTGGGAGGAAGAGAGAGAAAAGCTCTATAATCTAGCTTAAGAACTCCCTGACCCAAGAGGCAAGACCAGGTGAGACCAAGGGGTAATCCATGAGGTCACCCACAAGCAAAAATGGTTCATACTGGACTCTTGGGAGGACTGATAATAGTCCTATTGATGGGTAAATCTGCAAAGAGAACTTGCTCAAAATGCTACTATCCCATCTATGATGGGGAGAATCTACAATCCCTCATAAGAGTTCACACCCATGTGAATCCCACATGTTTCGATATAACCCAATTATCTACCTGTCAGGAGGATGGGAAACAATATTGGATTGCTAGAAATGCTGCCACTTTTAAGCAGCGCTTGACTGGGGAATGCCCTATCAGAGAATGGTGCTGTTTTGAAGAGTTAGACAATCCAGAAGGAGCCACAGACTTAATAAAGGAAAAACCACTAGTTGTAAAAAAGGCTGAAATAGATGAACCCCTCAGTAAAAACTTATTTATCGATTTGATAGAAAGAATCAGCCATGAGCTGAACATAACAAACTGCTGGGTATGTGGAAGCACGCAAATGTCTGATATATGGCTCTGGGAGGGAACAAGCCTACAACCTTTAGACATCTTAAGATGGAAATTAATGAAACAAGAACCTTTTAAGTGAAGGAGAAAGAAGAAGAGAACAATGGGATGTAAACTCAAAGGTAATTGGGGAGGAGTGGATAAGAACAGGAAGAAGGTATAAAACATTTGTAGGGAAGATGGCTTGTAAAAGGTACTTAGTGATAAAAGGAGTAGAACAAAAATGGATCCCTAGGGTAAAATGGATCCATTGGTAAAAAGGAGACCTGGTGCATCTATAATGAAGGGTATAGTCTACATGAATGTGCTGACAAGGGAATCAACCATTTTTGGGGAATCAGAGAAATATCTAAGTATTGGGAATACCCCTTGGACATCCAGACTACATCTTGGAAAGCCCCAAAACACTTATTCTGGATTTGTGGGGACAAGGCTTACACCCATCTGCCAGGAGATTGGGTGGGTAGTTGCACGTTAGGGATCATCAAACCAGCCTTCTTCCTGCTCCCACGGGAATCGGGGAAACATCTAGGTGTACCTTTGTATGATAATTTGGAGAGAAATAATCGAAAAAGGAGAATTGATTTAGGTAGCACTCAAACATGGAAGGGCAAAATCTGGACACTCGAGGAAATAGTAAAAACAGCAACTTGGGCACAAGATGGATCATGGGGGTATCGAACTCCAATATATATGCTGAATAGAATTGTTAGGCTGCAAGTGGTGCTTGAAATAATATCAAACAAAACAGCCCTAGCCCTTGCTCATATTAGTGATCAACTAGCACAAACGAGGGCAGTAGTCTACCAAGTCAGGTTGGCAGTAGATTACTTATTAGCTAACGAAGCTGGCATTTGTGGAAAATTTAATTAATCCAAATGTTGCCTTGAAATTTATGACTAAAGCAAGGTAATCAGAAACATCTCCAAAGAGAGACGACATCAGATACGTCTGACAGTGCCCAGGGCGCCCCGCTCTGCAGCACATCCTCCTCTTCCTCCTCCTCCTCCTCTTGTGCCTCAGAGAAACTGGGAGAGTCCTCCTGACACATCCCCCAGGCTGTGGGCTGTGCTGGCTCAAGCAGATCCCTCCAGAAGCACAGGGAGTATTGCCCTGCACCCACAGACTCACCATGTCCAAGACTGTGAAGACGTTTTCCCAAGTGAAGTCTCAGCTCAACGTCTTCCCAGTCCTGATTGACTTTAGCCTGTCTGTGCCTGGCTCCCATCCCCTCAGCACCTGCAGGCAGTGGTCTCAGCCCTGCTGGGCTGGGAGAGGAGCTGTTCCTCAGCAGAAATGTCTTTTTGAAGCTCTTCTTGGTTGCCAGGATCTCCGTCTGTGCCAGGAGCCTGGCCCAGCTCAGCAGCACAGACACAGCATAATGACTTCAATGACCTTCTCAAGGCTTTGGTGCTGTTTACATCAGACTCAGTCCCTGAAAGAGTGTTCAAAAAACTTCTCGAGAACTCAAAGTCAGATAAAAACTTCACAATTTCTTTTATTTTAGTGAGTCCTACTGGCAAAGTGTCCCCAGGCTCCAGTTAGAGAAGAACACTGGAGGCACTGATGATAAGTGGGGACGTACAAGGGAAAGGTGTGTCTGATGCTGAGCAAACCTGGATGTGTTTCAGGAATGCAAAGGGCCAAGGCCTGAGCCCCAGCCCCTGACAAGGCAGATCCTGTCCCTCCCTCATTGCCCAGGGCTCTGCCCAGGGCACTGGGCTCTGGGGATGTGCAATGACAAGAGCAGGATCATGAGGCAGCCCCTGCCAGGCGGCTGAGCAGTGACAAGGAAGCAATGAGTCCCCAGCACAGCAAGGCTCACTTGTCCCCTGCTGGCCTCAGGCCCAGGGCCAGCAGCCATGGCCCAAGTGCTGCAGCAGTTGGCTCTGGCAGGGCCTTTCAGCTGCTGCCCATCCCTGTGCCCTCTGCAGCCCAGGCTGTCCTACGGTGTCCATGCCCTGTGCCTCTGTCCCTGCAGGCTGTCGTCCATTGTGACACTACAAGGCTCCATGGAACTAAGGATTCATGCAACAGTGCAGGACCCCATGGAACTAAAGGTCCATTGTGACATTATTTGGCCTCATGGAATCCTGGAGACCACGATGACACGTTGAGGCCTCATTGAATCAAGGGGCTCTGCAGGACCTGTGGAACCAAGGAGACCCTTCTGCCACTGTGAGTCCCCATGGAACCAAGGGTCCATTGTGATACTGCGGCACCAAGGAGACCCCTGTGACACTGCAAAGCCTCATGGGAGCAAGGTATTTTTGTGACACTGTGGAGCCCCATGCAAACAAGAGGCCAGTGTGACACAACTGGGCTTCATGGAACCAAGGATCCATGTGGATCTTGTGACATTACAGGGCCCTGTGGAAACAAGGGGACCCTGTGGCACTGCAGGGCCCCATGGATCCAAGGGAAGAGGTAACAGGTCTGGTTGGCTTAGCCTGACTGGTCCAACTGCCCTTGGCATGTCAAGAGTCTCTTTTCATGAGCACCTTAAACACCAAAACTTTGGGCTTTCCTTCAAATTGGAAAGAACGGCCATTTTCATCCAAAATTCCATGGCCAAAGTGGGATTCCCCTTCCAGAATCCAAATACCCAAGGATTGCTCCCATACAAAAACTGCCATTACCAACAAGTCTGGTTGTCCTTGTCTTCCTGTGAGCTGGCTCTCACCTGCCTTCAAGCACTGGGGCTCAGTGCATTTCTTCCGATGGAAAAGAACTGTCCCTCCTGCACAGAAACTCATGGCCAAAACTGGTATTTCTCCTCCAAAATTCCCTATATGCAAGAGTTGCTCCCAGACAAAAGATGTCAGGACAGACACCTCTGGCTTGCCTCAGCCTCATGTGGTCACCTCTAATCTGCCCTGCAACATTGGGGCTCCATGCTTTCCTTCCTATAGGAAAGAACCATCGTTCTCCAGGCAGTCATGGCTGAAATTGGGATTCCACCTCCAAAATTCTGTGTAACCAAGGATTGCTCCCAGACAAAAGCTACCAGATCAGATGGGTCTGGCTGCTCTTGGCCTCTCATGGCTACTGCTCATCTGTCCCTGAAACCGGGGCTCTATGGTTTCCTTCCAGTGGGAAGAGCCATCCTTCTTATCCAGGCGCCCATGGCCAAAATTGGGATTCCACCTCAAAAATTCCATATCCAAAGATTGGTTCTACACAAAAGCTGCCATTGCAGACAGATCTAGCTGGCCTTGGCCTCCTGAGGGCTGGCTCTCACCTGCCTTCCAAACACAGGAGCTCTTTGCTTTCCTTTCTATGGAAAAGAACTGGCCTTCTCCTCCAGGATAAAATGGATGAAATTGGGAGTCCACAGTCAAAATTCCACATATCCAAGGATTGCTCCCAGACATACCTGCCAGGACAGACAGGTCTGCACTCTGGTTTCCTTCCTGTGAAGACCATGGTGACACTATGGGGCTCCATGGAACCAAGGAGATCCTTGTGACACTGTGGGGTCGATGGAACCAAAGGGCCATTGTGACACTGCAGAAGCAAGGAGAACATTGTGACACTG
>JAKWBO010000340.1:0-55990 GCA_034336685.1 Luscinia luscinia
ATTTAGGGAGTCTGGGGAGTTTGGGGGGTCTGGAAATGGCTCAGTTGCACCTCAAGGAGAGGATGGGCGCGCTCGAGGAGAAGGTGGGGGGCCCCAAAATTTGGGGAAAAATTTGGGGATCCTGGGAAAAATTTGGGGGTCCTGGGAAAAATTTGGGGGGAATTTGGGGGAGTTTGGGGGGAGTTTGGGGGGTCCGGGAGCTCGGAAATTGTTTCAGTTGGATCTCGAGGAGAAATTGGGGGTCCCCCAAAATTTGGGGAGGGTCCCCAAAAAATTTAGGGAGTCCTGGGAAAAAATTAGGGGGTCCTGGGAGGAATTTGGGGGGTCCTGGAAGGAATTTGGGAGATTTTGGGGGTCTGGGATGGTTTCAGTTGCACCTCGAAGAGAAGTTGAAGTCCCCAAATTTGGGGAGGGTCCCGGAAAATTTTGGGGAAAATTTGGGGGGTCCCGGGAAATTTTGGGGAGAATTTGGGGGTCCCGGAAGGGATTTTGGGGGTCCTGGAAGGGATTTGAGGATTTTGGGGGTCCTGGAGGAATTTTGGGGGGTCTGGGGGGGGATTTTGGGGATTTTTGGGGGGTCCCGGGTGAATTTGGGGATTTTTGGGGGTCCCGCCCCTCTGAAACCCCTCCCAAATTCCCAGAATTCGCTGGCGAGAAATCGCCAACATGAAGAAAAGCATGGGACGAGCTGCTGCTCAAGCAAGGTTTGGGGGATTTTGGGGGTCCGGCGGAATTTTGGGGTCCCCAACTCTGAATCCCCTCCCAAATTCCCAAAAATCCAAAATTCCCCAAAATTCACAAAAATCCCCAAAAATCCTCAAAAATCCCAAATTTAAGCCCCCCAGGAGCAGCTGCTGGCAGAGATAGAGATGGAATTTTGGGGGGGGGATTTTGGGGGGTCCGGCGGAATTTTGGGGTCCCCAGCGCTGAATCCCCTCCCCAAATTCCCGAATTCCCAAAAATTCCCAAAAATTCCCAAAAATTCCCAAAAATTCCCAAAAATTTCCCAAAATTTTCCCCAAAATTCCCCCAAAAAATTCCCAAAAATCCCCAAAAATTTCCCAAAAATCCCCCAAAAATCCCAAAAATTCCCCAAAAATCCCAAAAATCCCCCAAAAATTCCCAAAATTCCAAAAAATCCCAAAAAATTCCCCAAAATTCCCAAAAATTCCCAAAAATTTCCAAAAATTTCCCAAAAATTCCCCAAAAATTCCCAAAAATTCCCAAAAAATTCCCCCAAAAAATTCCCAAAATATTCCCAAAAAATTTCCAAAAATTCCCAATAAAATTCCCCAAAAATCCCCAAAAATTCCCCAAAAATTCCAAAAAAAATCCCCAAAAATTCCATAAAATCCCCAAAAATTCCCAAAATTTCCCCAGACATTCCCAAAAAAATCCCCCAAAAATTCCCAAATAAATCCCCAAAAATTCCCAAAAAATCCCAAAAAATCCCCCAAAAATTCCCAAAAAATCCCAAAAATTCCCCAAAATTTCCCGAATTTCCCGAGTTTCCCAGATTCCGCAGGAGCAGCTCCTGGCCGAGGTGGAGCGGATGCAGCTCGAGCTCGATCAGCTCCGGGGGCGCCCCGGCCCCGCCTACTCCAGGTACCCGAAATTCCCAAAAATTCCCCAAATATCCCAAAATATCCCCCCAAGAAATCCAGAAATTCCCGAAATATCCCAAAATACCCCAAAAAAATCCAAAAATTCCCGAAATATCCCAAAAAATCCCAAAATTCCCAAAATATCCCCAAATATCCCAAAAAAATCCCCAAAATCTAAAAAAAAAATCCAAAAATATCCCCAAAATTCCCAAAATATCCTAAACAATTCCAAAACTTCCCAAAATATCCCAAAAAATCCAAAAATTTCCGAAATATCCCAAAAAAAATCCAAGAATTCCCGAAATATCCCAAAATATCCCCAAAAATTCCCGAAATGTCCCAAAATATCGCAAAAAATCCCCAAAATATCCCCAAAAAATCCCCAAAATATCCCCAAAAAATCCAAAAATTCCCAAAATATCCCAAAATATCCTCAAAATATCCCAAAATAATCCAAAAATCCAAAATATAAAAAAAATCCCCAAAAATCCCCAAAATCCCAAAAATCCTCCCTCAAAAAAAAAAAAAAAATTTCCCAAAATACCCCAAAATATTCAAAATATCCCAAAATATCCCCAAAATACCCAAAATATTCGAAATTTCCCCCCAAAAAAAAATAAAAATATTTCCCAAAATATCCCAAATTATCCCAAAAAATCCCTCCGAAAAATCCCAAAAATCCCCCAAAAATTCCCAAAATTATCACAAAAATTCAAAAAATTAAAAAAAAATCACAAAAATCCCCCAAAATTCCCAAAATATCCAAAATAAAATAAAAAAAATCCAAAATATCCCAAAATATCCAAAATAAAATCCAAAAAATCCAAAATATAAAAAATACAGGAAAAATCCCCAAAATTCCCAAAATATCCCCAAAATACCCAAAATGAAATCCTAAAATATGCCCAAAAAATTCAAAAATATCCCCAAATATATATTAAAAAAATCCCAAAATATCCCAAAATATCCAAAATAAAATCCCAAAATATGCCAAAAATTTTTAAAACCAAAAAATCCCCCAAATCCCCCAAAAGATCCCAAAATATCCCAAAATTTCCTCAAAAGTCCCCAAAGAATCCTCAAAAAATCCCAAAAAATCCCAAAAAATCCCAAAAATCCCCCAAAAATAAAAAATGCCCAAAAAATCCCAAAATATACCAAAATTTTCTCAAAAATTCCCAAAAATCCCAAAAAATCCCCAAAATCCCCAAAAATCCCCAAAAGTTCCCAAAAATCCCAAAAAACCCAAAAAAATCCCCAAAAATCGCCCCAAAAATAAAAAAATGCCCAAAACAATCCCAAAAAATCCCAAAAATCCCCCAAAATCACAAAAATGCCCCAAAAATGCCCAAAAATCCTAAAAATCTCCAAAAATTCCCAAAAAACCCCCAAAAATCCCAAAATCCCCCAAAAATCCTAAAAATGCCAAAAAATCCCCCATAAAAAAATCCCCCAAAAATCCCCAAAAATCCCAAAAAATCCCCCAAAAATAAAAAAATGCCCAAAAATCCCCAAAAATGCCCAGAAAATCCCCAAAAATCCCAAAAAATCCCCAAAAATCCCAAAAAATCCTTAAAAAATCCCCAAAAATCCCAAAACATCCCAAAAATCCCCAAAAATGCCCCCCAAAAATCTCCAAAACCCGCAAAAATCAAAAACCCCCAAAATTTTCCCAAAATATCCCAAAATATCACTAAAAATTCCCAATAATTCCCAAAAATGCCTAAAAAACCCCAAAAATCCCGAAAAATTCCCTAAATTCCCCAATTTTCCCCAAAATCCCCCAAATTTCCCCCAAATTTTCCCATATTTCCCCGCCCCCTGATCGCCGCTGGGGGTCCCGGGAGTCGCCCCCAAATTCCGCCCCCAGGTCCCTCCCGGGCAGCGCCCTGGAGCTGCGCCCCCGAGCCCCTAGGGGACCCCCCGGAGCCGCCCCGGAGGAGCCGCCGCAGCCGCTGGGCCCCAAGAGGAGGTGGGGGAGGGGCAGGAGGCGAGGATTTTGGGGAAAAACTAAGGAAATTTAGAGGAGAATTTAGGGGAGTTGGGGGGTTTAAGAGGGAGTTTAGGGGAGATTTTGAGAGATTTAGGGGGATTTTGAGGATTGGGGGGATTTGGGGAATTTAGGGGAGGAATTACGGGGGATTTTAGAGGGATTTAGAGGGATTTTAGAAGTCCTAGAGGGGATTTAGGTGGAATTTAAGGAAATTTTAGAAAATTGGGAAATTTTGGAAAATTCGGCGGGGATTTGGGGAGGATTTGGGGAATTTAGGGGGATTTTGGGGGATTTAAGGAGATTTAGGGGAGTTTAGGAAATTTAGAGGGGATTTAGGAATTTAAGAAGTCCTAGGGGATTTAGGGGAAGTAGAGAGAAATTTAAGAAATTTAGGGGAATTTGGGAGCAATTTAAGGGGATTTAGAGAGAAATTCTAGGAAATCTGGAGGGGATTTAAGGAGGATTTGGAGGATTTTAGGGGAGATGGGGAAATTTAGAAAATTTGGGGAAATTTTGGGGGATTTTGGGGGATTTGGGGGTCCTAGGGGATTTAGAGGCGAATTTGGGGAAATTTTTAGAAAATTGGGGAAATTTTGGGGGGATTTGGGGGATTTTGGGGGATTTAAGGAAATTTAGAAAATTTGGGGGAATTTTAGGGGGATTTGGAAGATTTTGGGGGATTTGGGTAAATTTAGGAAATTCAGGGGGATTTTGGGGGATTTGGGGAATTTTAGGGAAATTTAGAGGGATTTGGGGGATTTTAGGAGGACTTGGGGGATTTTGGAGGATTTAGGAAATCTGAGGGGGATTTTAGGGGGATTTGGGGAAAGTTTAGGAAATTCAGGAGAATTTGAGAATTTTAGGGGAATTCAGGAATTTTAGGGGAATTTGGGAGGATTTTGAGGGGATTTTAGGGGATTTTGGGGATCTCAGGAGGATTTGGGAGAAAAATTGGGAGGATTTGGGTGGAAATGGGGAAATTTGGAAAATTGGGGAATTTGGGGGGATTTTGGGGATTTAGAAGTCCTGCTTGAGGGATTTGGGAAATTTGGGGGGATTTGGGGATTTAAGGGGGATTTAAGGGGGATTTGGGAAATTTGGGGGGATTTAGGGGGATTTTGGGGGAATTTTAGGAAATCTGGGGGGATTTTAGAGGATTTGGGGGATTTTAGGGGATTTAAGGAAATTTTGGGAAATTCAGGGGTAATTTGGGGATTTAAGGTGGAATTTCGAGAAATTTTAAGAAATTTGGGGAAATTTGGGAAATTCGGGGGGGAATTTAGGGAAATTTAGGGAAATTTTTGGAAAATTGGGGAAAATTTGGGAAGTTCACGGGGAATTGGGGAAAATTTGGGGGGATTTGGGGGGGAGTTTGGAGAATTTTAGGAAATTTTAGGAAATTTGGGGGAATTTTGGGGATATGGGGGAATTTAGGGAAAATTGGGGGAGGGTTTGGGGAAATTTGTGGGAATTTTATGGGGAATTTTAGGAAATTTAGGGAAATTTAGGGGGAATTTGGGGAATTTGGGGGTGAAATTTGGGGTGAAATTCTGGGATTTCTGGGAGGAATTTTGGGGGTTTTAGGCGGAATTTGAGGAATTTGGAGTCGGAATTTTGGGGGTTTTGGGGCGGAATTTTGGTGGCTTCGGGGGTGGAATTTTGGGGTGAAATTTTGGTGATTTTGGGGTGAAATTTTGGTGGTTTTGGGGATGGAATTTGGGAATTTCGGGGTGAAATTTTTGGGATTTTGGGGTGGAATTTTGGCGGTTTCGGGGATGGAATTTTGTGGTTTTGGGGGTGGAATTCTGGGGTGGAATTTTGGTGGTTTTGGGGGTGGAATTTTGGAATTTTGGGGTGAAATTTTGGTGGTTTTGGGGTGGAATTTTGGCGGTTTCGGGGATGGAATTTTGTGGTTTTGGGGTGGAATTCTGGGGTGGAATTTTGGGGGTTTTGGGGTCTCAATTCTGTCGATTTTTTTGAATTTTTGAGTTTTTGGGGCGGAATTTTCACATTTCGCCCCGAATTTTTTTTGATTTATTTTTTTGGGGCGGGGGTCCCTGACCGTGTCCCCCTCCCCTCTGCAGGAGTGGGAGCGGGGGTCGCTGCCCCCCGAGGGCCCCCCCGAGGGCTCGGACGAGGAGGAGCCGCGGGCGGGGGGCGCGGGGGGGGGGCCCGGGGCGGAGCCGCCCTCGCCCGGGGGACAGACGGACGTGCAGACGCTGGCGGTGATGCTGCAGGAGCAGCTCGAGGCCATCAACAAGGAGATCAAGTCAGTGAAAAAAACCCAAAAATAAAATTTTGGGATCCCCAAAAATCCCCACACCAAAAATCCCCAAATCCGGGAGCTCCAGAACCCCAAAATCCGAAATTCTGCCCCAAAATCCCGAAATTCTGCCCCAAATTCCCACCCCAGGAGCGGCTCGAGGCCATCAACAAGGAGATCAAGTCAGTGAAAAAACCCAAAAAAATAAAATTTTGGGATCCCCAAAAATCCCCACAAAAAATCCCCAAATCCGGGAATTCCCAAACCCCAAAATCCCCAAATTCTGCCCCAAATTCCTGAAATTCTGCCCTAAATTCCCACCCCAGGAGCGGCTCGAGGCCATCAACAAGGAGATCAAGTCAGTGAGAAACCCGAAAAATTAAAATTCGGGAACCCCAAAATTCCCCAAAAATTCCCCCAAAAAATCCCCACCAAAAATCCCCAAATCCGGGAATTCCCATACCCCAAAATCCCCAAATTCTGCCCCAAAATCACGAAATTCTGCCCCAAATTGCCACCCCAGGAGCAGCTCGAGGCCATCAACAAGGAGATCAAGTCAGTGAGAAACCCGAAAATAAAAATTTGGGGATCCCAAAAAATCCCCACAAAAAATCCCCAAATCCGGGAGCTCCAGAACCCAAAAATCCCGAAATTCTGCCCCAAATTCCCAAATTTCTGCCTCAAATTCCCACCCCAGGAGGCCGGCTCGAGGCCATCAACAAGGAGATCAAGTCAGTGAAAAAACCCAAAAAATAAAATTTTGGGATCCCCAAAATCCCCACAAAAAAATCCCCAAATGCGGGAGCTCCAGAACCCCAAAATCCCAAAATTCTGCCCCAAATTCCTCAAATTCAGCCCTAAATTCCCATCCCAGCAGCGGCTCGAGGTTATAAAATTGGAATCAAGTCAGTGAAAAAACCAAAAAATTAAAATTTTGGGATCCCAAAAATCCCCACACCAAAAAATCCCCAAATCCGGGAGCTCCATAACCCAAAAATCCCGAAATTCTGCCCCAAATTCCCAAATTTCTGCCTCAAATTCCCACCCCAGGAGGCGGCTCGAGGCCATCAACAAGGAGATCAAGTCAGTGAGAAACCCGAAAAATTAAAATTCGGGAACCCCAAAATTCCCAAAAATTCCCCAAAAATCCCCACCAAAAACCCCCAAATCCGGGAGCTCCATACCCCAAAATCCCCAAATTCTGCCCCAAATTCCTGAAATTCTGCCCCAAATTCCCACCCCAGGAGCGGCTCGAGGCCATCAACAAGGAGATCAAGTCAGTGAGAAAAAACCCAAAAAAATAAAATTTGGGGATCCCAAAAATCCCCACAAAAAATCCCCAAATCCGGGAGCTCCAGAAACCCAAATTCCCCAAATTCTGCCCCAAAATCCCGAAATTCTGCCCCAAATCCCCACCCCAGGAGCGGCTCGAGGCCATCAACAAGGAGATCAAGTCAGTGAAAAACCCGAAAAATAAAAATTTTGGGATCCCCAAAATCCCCACACCAAAAATCCCCAAATCCGGGAGCTCCAGAACCCAAAATCCCGAAATTCTGCCCCAAAATCCGAAATTCTGCCCCAAAATCCCGAAATTCTGCCCCAAATTCCCACCCCAGGAGCAGCTCGAGGCCATCAACAAGGAGATCAAGTCAGTGAGAAACCCAAAATTTAAAATTTTGGGATCCCAAAAATCCCCACACCAAAAAACCCCCAAATCCGGGAGCTCCAGAACCCCAAAATCCCGAAATTCTGCCCCAAAATCCCGAAATTCTGCCCCAAAATCCCGAAATTCTGCCCCAAATTCCCACCCCAGGAGCGGCTCGAGGTTATAAAATTGGAATCAAGTCAGTGAGAAACCCGAAAAATTAAAATTTTGGGATCCCAAAAATCCCACACCAAAAAACCCCCAAATCCGGGAGCTCCAGAACCCAAAATCCCCAAATTCTGCCCCAAATTCCCAAAATTCTGCCCCAAAATCCCCAAATTCTGCCCCAAATTCCCACCCCAGGAGCGGCTCGAGGTTATAAAATTGGGATCAAGTCAGAAAAACCCAAAAAAAAATTAAATTTTGGGGACCCCCCAAAAATCCCCCCCCCAAAAAATTGCCAGGAGGGAAAAAAAAAAGATAAAATTTGAGAGGTTTTGGGACATTTTGGGGCAGAAATTCGGGATTTTGGGGGATTTTTTTTTTAATTTTTGGGGGTTTTGGGTTCCCAAATTTTGGGACCCCCCTGAATTATTTTTTGGGCCCCCCCGAATTTTTTGGGGCTCCCCGGAGTGACCCAGGAGGGGAAAAAAAAGACAAAATTTGGGAGTTTTGGGACATTTTGGGGCAGAAATTTGGGGATTTTTGGGGGGATTTTGGGGATTTTTGGGGGATTTTTTGTGGATTTTTTTTTTTTTGGGGTTTTGAGTTCCCAAATTTTTGGGACCCCCCAAATTATTTTTTGGGGTCCCCCCGAATTTTTCCAGGCTGATCCAGGAGGAGAAGGAGAAAAAATCTGGGGGTTTTTGGGACATTTTGGGGTAAAAACTCGGAATTTTTATTAATTTTTTTTTTTTATTTTTGGGATTTTTGGGTTCCCAAATTTTGGGACCCCCCAAATTTTTTGGGGTTCCCCAGGAGGAGAAAAAAGACAAAATTTGGGGGTTTTGGGACATTTTGAGGCAGAAATTCGGGATTTTTGGGGGAATTTTTGGGGATTTTTGGGGATTTTTTTTTTTTTTTGGGATTTTCGGTTCCCAAATTTTTAGGAACCCCCAAATTATTTTAGGGGGCCCCCCCGAATTTTCCAGGCTGATCCAGGAGGAGAAGGAGAAAAAATTTGGGGGTTTTTGGGACATTTTGGGGCAGAAACTCGGAAGTTTTATTAATTTTTTTTTTTTATTTTTGGGGTTTTGGGTTCCCAAAATTTTTGGGACCCCCCAAATTTTTTGGGGCTCCCAGGTGACCCAGGAGGGAAAAAAAGACAAAATTTGGGAGTTTTGGGACATTTTGAGGCAGAAATTCGGGATTTTTGGGGGGATTTTTGGGGATTTTTTTTTTTTTGGGGTTTTCGGTTCCCAAATTTTTGGATTCCCCAAATTTTTTTTTGGGGTCCCCCCGAATTTTTTTAGGCTGATCCAGGAGGAGAAAAAAGACAAAATTTGGGAGTTTTGGGACATTTTGGGGCAGAAATTCGGGATTTTTGGGGGGATTTTTGGTGATTTTTTAGGGGATTTTTTTTTTTTTTGGGATTTTCGGTTCCCAAATTTTTGGGATTCCCCAAATTATTTTTTGGGGCCCCCCCGAATTTTCCAGGCTGATCCAGGAGGAGAAGGAGAAAAAATTTGGGGGTTTTGGGACATTTTGGGGCAGAAATTTGGAATTTTTTTAAATTTTTTTTTAATTTTTGGGATTTTTGGGTTCCCAAATTTTGGGATCCCCCAAATTTTTTGGGGCTTCCCAGGAGGAGAAAAAAAGACAAAATTTGGGAGTTTTGGGACATTTTGAGGCAGAAATTCGGGATTTTGGGGGGATTTTGGGGATTTTGGGATTTTTTTTTTGGCGGGGTTTGGGTTCCCAAATTTTTGGGACCCCCAAATTATTTTTAGGGTCCCCCGAATTTTTGGCTGATCCAGGAGGAGAAGGAGAAAAAAATTAAGGGGTTTTTAGGACATTTGAGGCAGAAACTTGGAATTTTTTAAATTTTTTTTTATTTTGGGGTTTTCGGTTCCCCAAATTTTGGGGACCCTCCTGAGATCTTCAGGGCTCCCAGGAGTAACCCAGGAGGTGAAAAAAGACAAAATTTGGGAGTTTTGGGACATTTTGAGGCAGAAATTCAGGATTTTTGGGGGAGTTTTTGGGGATTTTTTTATTTTTGGGGTTTGAGTTCCCAAATTTTTGGGACCCCCAAATTATTTTAGGGCCCCCGAATTTTTTAGGCTGATCCAGGAGGAGAAGGAGAGCACGGAGCTGCGCGCGGAGGAGCTCGAGAGCCGCGTGGGGGGCAGGGCCGGCGGGGGAGGGCGGGGCCGCGGGAGGAGGGGCAGGGCCGCGGGTGGGGAGGGCGCGGTTCCGAGGCCCCGCCCCCCGCGCTCTGCGCCCCCGCCCTCGCCAGCCCCTCCCCCGGCAGCGGCCGCTCCACGCCCCGCCCCCACCCGCCCAGCCCCGCCCGCGAGGTGAGACCCCGAATTTGGGGGGGGGGGAGGGGGCCAAAAGTGGGGAGGGGCAAAAAATTTGGGGGGGGGCAAAAATTTGGGGGGAACAAAAAATTGGGGAGGAAGGGCAAAAATTGGGGAGGGGAATCTCAAAGAATTGGGGGAGGAGGAAACCAAAAATTGGGGGGGGAGGGGCAAAAGGAGTGGGGAGGGAATCCCAAAAAATTGGGGGGAGGCAAAAATTGGGGAGGGCAAAAAACTTGGGGAGGGGCAAAATTTTGGGGAGGGGCAAAAAATTGGGAAAGGAGGAATCCCAAAAATTGGGGGAGGAGAAACCAAAAATTGGGGGGAGGGGCAAAAATTGGGGAGGGAAACCCAGAGAGTGGGGGAGGGGGCAAAAATGGGGGAGGGGCAAAAAACTTGGGGGAGGGGCAAAATTTTGGGGAGGGGCAAAAATTGGGAAAGGAGGAATCCCAAAAAATTGGGGAGGAGGAAACCAAAAATGGGGAGGGGAAAAAATTGGGGAGGGGCAAAAAATTGGGGGAGGGGCAAAAATGGGGGAGGGGCAAAAATTGGGGGAGGGGCAAAAATGGGGGACCCAAAAATTGGGGAGGGGCAAAAATGGGGGAGGGGCAAAAATTGGGGGAGGGGCAAAAATGGGGGACCCAAAAATTGGGGAGGGGCAAAAATTGGAGGACGGGAATCCCAAAAAATTGGGGGAGGGGCAAAAATTGGGGGACAGGAATCCCAAAAAATTGGGGAGGGGCAAAAATTGGGGGGACCCAAAAATTGGGGAGGGCAAAAATTTGGGGGAACAAAAAATTGGGGAGGAAGGGCAAAAATTGGGGAGGGGAATCTCACAAAAATAGGGGAGGGGCAAAAATTGGGGAGGGGAACCCAAAAATTGGGGAGGAACCCAAAAATTGGGGAGGGGAGAATCTAAAAAAATTGGGGAGGGGCAAAAATTGGGGAGGGGAACCCAAAAATTGGGGGAGGGGAAACCAAAAATTGGGGGGAGGGCAAAAAAATTGGGAAAGGAGGAATCCCAAAAAATTGGGGGGGACCCAAAAATTGGGGAGGGAGCAAAAAAATTGGGGGAGGAACCCAAAAATTGGGTGAGGGGAAACCAAAAATTGGGGAGGAAGGGCAAAAATTGGGGAGGGGAATCTCAAAAATTGGGGCAAAAAAAAATTGGGGGAGGAAAACCAAAAATTGGGGAGGGGCAAAAATTTGGGAAAGGAGGAATCCCAAAAAATTGGGGAGGGGCAAAAATTGGGGAGAAACCCAGGAAGTGGGGGAGGGCAAAAAAATTGGGGAGGGGCAAAAAATTGGGAAAGGAAGAATCCCAAAAAATTGGGGGAGAAGCCAAAAATTGGGGAGGGGCAAAAATGGGGAGAACAAAAAATGGGGAGGGAAAATCTCAAAAAATTGGGGGAGGGGGAAACCAAAAATTGGGGGGAGGGGCAAAAATTGGGAGGGGCAAAATGGGGGACCCAAAAATTGGGGAGGGGCAAAAAAATTGGGGAGGGGAGAATCTAAAAAAATTGGGGAGGGGCAAAAATTGGGGGAGGGGCAAAAAACTTGGGGAGGGAACCCAAAAGTTGGGAAAGGAGAAATCCCAAAAAATTGGGGGAGGAAACCAAAAATTGGGGGAGGCAAAATTGGGGGAGGGGCAAAGAAATTGGGGACAGGAATCCCAAAAAATTGGGAGGGGCAAAAACTCGGGGAGGGGCAAAAAAATTGGGAGGGAACCCAAAAATTGGGGGAGGGAGAATCTCAAAAAATTGGGGAGGGGCAGAAATTTGGGAAGGGAACCCAAAAAATTGGGGAGGGGATCCCCAAAAATAAGACCCAAAAAATTTAGGGGGTGGGGAGGGAAATCAAATTTGGGGAGATCCCAAAAAATTTGGGGGGAGGGGCAAAAATTAGGGGGAGGAAAAACCCAAAATTGGGGGGGATCCCTAAAAATGGGGGGAGGGGACCCCAAAATTGGGGGAATCCCCAAGAAATTGGGGGAGGGGCTAAAAAGTGAGGAGGGGGCCCAAAAATTTGGGGGAGCCAAAAATGAGTGGGGGGAGGGCACAAAATTGGGGGAGAGGGCTGAAATCCCTAAAAAATGGGGTGGGGGAGGGAAGACCCTCCCCAAAATAACAGGACCCCTCCCCCCCCCCAAATTGCCGTTGCAGAACCACGTGACCAAGGAGGAGCCGCGGGGGGGCGGAGGAGAAGGGGGGTCTTGGGGACCCCCGCGAGCCCAAAAACGAGGGGGAGGAACCCCTGGCCGGGCTGGAGGAGGGCAGGACCCCCGAGCAGGGGTCAGTGCGGGGGGGGGTGGGGAATTTGGGGGGATTTTGGGGTTTTGGGGGGATTTTGGGGAGTCCTGGGGGAAATTTGGGGGGTTTGGGGGGAATTTGGGGGGGATTTTGGGGGGGGGTTTGGGGGGGGAATTTGGGGGGATTTTGGGGAAATTTGGGGGATTTTTGGAAATTTTGGGGGGGGAAATTTGGGGGGATTTTGGGGCGTCCTGGGGAAATTTGGGGGTCCTGGGGGGCGGTTTGGGGGGGATTTTGGGAAATTTGGGGGGTTTTGGGGGGATTTTTGGGGGAAAATTTGGGGGGATTTTGGGGGTCCTGGGGGAAATTTGGGGGATTTTGGGAAATTTGGGGGGATTTTGGGAAATTTAGGGGGATTTTGGGGGTCCTGGGGAAGTTGGGGGGATTTTGGGGGATTTGGGAAATTTGGGGGGATTTTGGGGGGTTTTGGGGGTCCTGGAAGGGTTTGGGGGCGATTTTGGGGGTCCTGGGGAATTTTGGGGAGATTTTGGGGGGTCCTGGGGGATTTTGGGGAGATTTTAGGGAGTCCTGGGGGGTTTGGAGGAATTTTGGGGAAATTTGGGGGAATTTTGGGGGGATTTGGGGAAAATCGAGGAAAATTTGGGGGGGATTTTGGGGGGGTCTTGGGGGGGATTTTGGGGAAATTTTGGGGGGTCCTGGAAGGGTTTGGGGAGGATTTGGGGGGATTTTGGGGGGTCCTGAGGAAAACTTGGGGAGATTTTGGGACATTTTGGGAAAATTTTGGGGGGTCCTGGGGGGATTGGAGGAATTTTGGGGGGGATTTGGGGGAAAATCGAGGGAAAATTTGGGGGGATTTTGGGGGGTCCTGAGGAATTTTGGGGAAATTTTGGGGGGGGGTCCTGGGGGGATTTTGGGGGAGATTTTGGAGGGGTGGTCCTTGTGGGAATTTTGGGGGGGAATTTTGGGGGTCCGGCGAGATGTGGCGGGAATTTTGTAGAAAGGATTTGGCAGGGAATTTTGGGGGAGGATTTGGCGGGAATTTTGGGGGGGAATTTGGCGGGAATTTTGGGGGGGGATTTGGCGGGAATTTGTGGGGGTGGCGGGGAATTTTGGGGGGGGATTTGGCGGGGAATTTTGGGGGGGGGGGTTGGCGGGAATTTTGGGGGGATTTGGCGGGAATTTTAGGAGGATTTGGCAGGAATTTTGGGGGGGGGATTTGGCGGAAATTTGGGGGGATTTGGCAGGAATTTTGGGGGATTTGGCGGGAATTTTGCGGGGGAATTTGTGGGAATTTTGGGGGTCCAGCGAGATTTGGCAGGAATTTTAGGGGGCGATTGGCGGGAATTTTGGGGCGTCCTGGCGAGATTTGGCAGGAATTTGGAGGGGGGATTTGGCGGGAATTTTGGGGGGAGGAATTTTGGGGGGTCCTGGTAGAATTTTTTGGGGGGGGGGAATTTTTAATTTTTTTTTTTTTTTTTTTTTTTTTGGTTCTTTTGGGGTCTCCGAGGGTGCAAATTTCGGGGGCGGATTTTTTCGGGGGGATTTTTGGCTGACGCCCCTCCCCAAATTCCCGCCAGGCCGCTCCCCGAGGCGCCCCGGACCCCACAAGACCCCCAAAAGAAAAGCATCAAATCCTCCATCGGGCGCCTCTTCGGCAAGAAGGAGAAGGGCAGCTGGGCCCCTGCCCCGCGACAGGCCCGCGCTGGGTGAGACCCCTCCCAAATCAGCCGCGACCCCCAAAAAATCCCCAAAAAATCCCACCAAAAATCCCGAAAAAACCCGAAAAATCCGGAAAAAAACCGCAAAAAATGCGGAAAAAACGGCTCGAAAATCCCAAATAAATCCTGATCAAATCCTCCCCAGGCTGGGTGAGACCCCTCCCAAATTAGCCGCGACCCCCAAAAATCCCCAAAAAACCCCCAAAAACCCGAAAAAAACGGAAAAAACCAAAAAACCCCCCAAAATAATCCGGAAAAAACGGCTCGAAAATCCCAAATAAATCCTGATCAAAGCCCCCCGCGCTGGGTGAGACCCCTCCCAAATTAGCCGCGACCCCCAAAAAATCCCCCAAAAAAACCCCAAAAAATCCCGAAGAAAACCAAAAAATCCGGAAAAAACCCGCAAAAATGCACGGAAAAAACGGCTCAAAAATCCCAAATAAATCCTGATCAAATCCCCCCGCGCTGGGTGAGACCCCTCCCAAATTAGCCGCGACCCCCAAAAAATCCCCCAAAAAATCCCCAAAAAATCCTAAAAACCCGAAAAATCCGGAAAAATCCCCTAAAACCCCAAAATCCCGAAAAAAACCCACAAAAATTCCCCAAATAAATCCTGATCAAAAGCCCCCCCGGGCTGGTGAGACCCCTCCCAAATCAGCCGCGATCCCCAAAAAATCCCCCAAAAAATCCCCAAAAAACCCGAAAAATCCCGAAAAAACCCAAAAAATCCGGAAAGAAAACGCAAAAAATTAAAAAAAAAAACCCCAAAAATCCCCCAAAAATCCCCAAAATCCGAAATAAATCCTCCCCCCGCCCTGGGTGAGACCCCTCCCAAATTAATCAGGACCCCCAAAAAATTCCCTAAAAATCCCCAAAAATCAGAAAAAACCCCAAAAATCTTCGGGGAACCCAAGCGGATTCGGGATTTTTGGGGAATTTTAAATTTTTTTTGGATTTGGGGGAATTTGGGAGGGAGTCTCACCGTCCCCTCCCCCCATGGACAGGCTGAGCCCCCTGGGGTTTATTTGGGGAGGGGTCCCCAAAAATATCTGGGGGGTTTTCCCACGGATTTGGGGATTTTGGGTGAGAATTTTGGGGTTTTTTGGGTTTTTTAAGGGGATTTTAGGGAATTTGGGGAGGGGTCTCACCTGCCGGAACCTCTCCCCTTTCCCGGTGTCCCTTTTATTTGGGGAGGGGTCCCCATTTTGGGGAGGGGTCTGCGCGATTTTGGGGTGAATCCCCGTGAATTTGGTGGTTTTTAGGGTGGGAATTTTGGGATTTTTTGGGGAATTTTCGGAATTTTGGGAATTTGGGGAGGGTCTCACCTGCCGGGACCTCTCCCTTTTCCCGTGTCCTTTTTTTGGGGAGGGGTCCCCATTTTGGGGAGGGGTCTGCGCGATTTTGGGGTGAATCGCCGTGAATTTGGGAGTTTTTGGGTGGGAATTTTGTTTTTCGAGGAAATTTTGGGTTTTTGGGATTTTTTGGGAATTTTAGAATTTTGGAATTTAGGGAATTTGGGGAGGGTCTCCCCTGCCAGGACCCATCCCCCTCCCGGAATCCCCATTTTGGGGAGGGTCTGCTCGATTTTGGGGTGAATCCCGTGAATTTAGTGGGTTTTGGGTGGGAATTTTGGGATTTTTTGGGATTTTTTTGGGAATTTTTGGAATTTGGGGGAATTTGGGGAGGGTCTCACCTGCCGGAACCTCTCCCTTTCCCAGTGTCCCTTTATTTGGGGAGGGTCCCCATTTTGGGGAGGGTCTGCGCTTGATTTTAGGGTGAATCCCGTGAATTTGGTGTTTTTGGGTGGGATTTTGCTTTTTTGGGAAATTTTGGGTTTTTTTTGGATTTTGGGAATTTTGGGGAATTTGGGGAGGGTCTCACCTTTCCCTCCCCATGAACAAGCTGAGCCCCCTGGGAGTTTATTTGGGAGGGGTCCCCAATAGATTTTAGGGGTTTCTCACAGATTTAGGGATTTTTGGGTGGGAATTTTGTTTTTTCGGGGGGCAATTTTGGGATTTTTTGGGGTTTTTTGGGTTTTTTTGGGAATTTTGGAATTTGGGGAATTTGGGAGGGTCTCCCCTGCCAGGACCCCTCGCCCCCACGGAATCCCCATTTTGGGGAGAGGGTCTGCCTTGATTTTGGGGTGAATCGCCGAGAATTTGAGTGGTTTTGGGTGGGAATTTTGGGATTTTTTGGGGTTTTTTGGGAATTTTGGAATTTGGGGAATTTGGGGAGGGGTCTCACCCGTCCCTCCCCCAACCAGGACCCCCCAAGGACAGGCTAGGCCCCCCGACGCTGGGCTTGGCCAAAATCCAGGGGGGTGGAGAAAGGATCAGCGGAGCAAGAAAGAAGTGAGGGGGCGTCAGGAATGGGGGAGGGGCAGGGGGGTTGAGGGATTTTAGGGAAAATTTAGGAATTTTGGGGAAAATTTGGGAGAATTTTGGGGATTTTTTGGGGGGGATTTTGGGAGATTTTGGGGGATTTGGGGGATTTTTGGGGATTTTGGGGGGAATTTTGGGGGGGATTCTGGAAGGAATTTGGGAATTTTGAGGAAAATTTGGGAGATTTTGGGGAGATTTTTGGGATTTTTGGGGATTTTTTTTTTATTTTTGGGGGAATTTGGGGAGATTTTGGGAGATTTTGGAGATTTTTTGGGGGGATTTTGGGGGAGATTTTGGGGGGATTTTGGGGATTTTTTGGGGGAATTTTGGAAGATTTTGGGGATTTTGGGGGGGGTTGAGGGAAATTTTGGGAGAATTTGGGGATTTTTGGGGGGGCTTCAGGGGATTTTTGGGGAAAATTTGGGGGGATTTTTGGGAGAATTTTGGAAGAATTTAGGAATTTTGGGGGAAAATTTGGGGGATTTTGGGAGAATTTGGGAGAATTTGAGGAAATTTTGGGGGATTTTGGGAGAATTTGGGAATTTTGGGGGGGATTTCGGGGAGAATTTGGGGATTTTGGGGGGATTTTGGAAGATTTTGGGGGATTTTGGAAGAATTTGGGAATTTTGGGGGGAAAATTTTGGGGATTTTGGGAGAATTTTAGGGGATTTTGGGGAGATTTCTGAGGAAATTTAGGGAAGTGGGAGATTTTGGGGGAGTTTGGGGGAATTTTGGGGGAATTTGAGGGAAATTTTGGGGAAATTTTAGGGAAAATTTGGGATGTTTAGGGGGGAATTTCGGAGGATTTTGGGAGAATTTTGGGGGGATTTTGGGGGAACTTTAGGAAAATTTGGGGGATTTTGGGGAATTTTGGGGGAGTTTTGGGGGTTTCGGGGAGGAATTTGGGGGATTTTGGGGAAATTTGGGGGTTTTGGGGGGTCTCGGGGTGATTTTGGGGGGGAATTTTGGGGGGTTTGGGGTGAAATTTGGGGTTTTTGGGATGAATTTAGGGGTGAATTTTGGGGGTCCCGCGGAGTAGAATTTGGGGAGATGATTTGGGGATTTTGGATTTTGGGGGATTTTAGGGTTTGGGGGGATTTTTGGATTTTTTTGGGTTTTTGGGGATTTTGGGTAATTTGGGGAGGGGTTTTGGGATTTTGGGGATTTTTGGGGAGGATTTTGGGATTTTTGGGTAATTTGGGGAGGAGATTTTTGGGATTTCGGGGTTGTTTTTGGATTTTTTTTGGGGTTTTTTGGATTTTGGGTAATTTGGGAGGGGTCTCAGGCACGAGCTGCTGGAGGAAGCCGGGGGGATTTAAAATTGAATTTGGGATTTTTTGGGGTGGAGATTTCGGGTTTTGGGATTTTCGGGGTTGTTTTGGGGGGATTTTTGTGGTTTTGGGATTTTTGGATTTTTGGGGTTTTTTTGGGATTTTGGGTAATTTGGGGAGGGGTCTCCAGGCACGAGCTCCTGGAGGAAGCCGGGGGGATTTAGGGGTGAATTTGGGATTTTTGGGGTGGAGATTTTGGATTTTCGGGGTTGTTTTTTGGGGGATTTTTGGATTTTTTTTGGATTTTGGGATTTTTGGGATTTTTTGGGGATTTTTTGGATTTTGTGTAATTTGGGAGGGTCTCCAGGCACGAGCTGCTGGAGGAAGCCGGTGGGGATTTGGGGTGAATTTGGGTTTTTTGGGTTGGTGATTTCGGGTTTTTGGGATTTTCGGGGTTGTTTTTTGGGATTTTTGGATTTTTGGGATTTTTGGTTTTTTGGGATTTTGGGTAATTTGGGAGGGGTCTCCAGGCACGAGCTGCTGGAGAAGCCTACCGGCAGGGTTGCCCTTCGCCGCCTGGGACGGACCCACCGTGGTGTCCTGGCTCGAGGTGAGGGGACCCCAAAATTTGGGTAGGGGGTCCCCAAAATTTTGGGCAGAAAAAAAAATCGAAATTTTGGGAAAAACTCAAAATTTGGGGGAAAATCTCCAAAATTGGGGAAAAAATCTTAAAAAATTTGGGGAAAAAAATCTCAAAAATGGGGGACCCCAAAATTTGGGTGGGGGGTCCTCAAAATTTTGGGGGTGGGCAAAAAATCCAAAATTTTGGGCAGAAAAACCTCAAAATTTGGAAGGAAAAAAAATCAGAATTTGTGAAAAAACCCTGAAAATTTTGGGGAAAGACTCAAAATTTGGGTGGGAGTCGATCCCGAAATTTGGGTGGGGGTCCCTAAAATTTGGGTGGGGGTCCCCAAAATTTGAAGAAAAAAAATCAAAATTTTGGGGAAAATCTCGAAATTTGGGGGGTAAAAACCTGAAAATTTGAGCGTAAAGCTCCAAAATTTGGGGAAAAAATCCAAAATTTTTTGGGAAAACCCTCCCCATATTTTTGGGGACCCCAGACCCATTTCTGGGGACGCCAGACCCATTTTTAGGACCCCAGACCCATTTTAGGCGCCCCAGACCCATTTTATGGATCCCACCCCCATTTTAACTCCCCAGACCCATTTTGGCCCCCCAGACCCATTTTGGCCCCCAGACCCATTTTGTGCCCCCAGACCCATTTTGTGCCCCCAGACCCATTTTGGCACCCCAGACCCAATTTTGTCCCCCGACCCATTTTGGAGACCCCAGATCCATTTTCGGCTCCCCCAGACCCATTTTTGGCACCCCCAGACCCATTTTGTCCCCCCAGACCCATTTTCGGCTCCCCAGACACATTTTGTGGACTCCAGACCCATTTTGGCACCCCAGACCCTTTTTAACTCTCCCAGACCCGTTTTGGCACCCCCAGACCCATTTTGGCACCCCAGACCCTTTTTGGCACCCCAGACCCATTTTGGCACCCCAGACCCATTTTGACCCCCAGACCCATTTTGTCCCCCCAGACCCATTTTTAGGACCCCAGACCCATTTTCGGCTCCCCAGACCCATTTTTAGGACTCCAGACCCATTTTCGCACCTGACCCAATTATTGCTCCCTAAACCCATTTTCGGCTCCCCAGACCCATTTATTGATCCCCTAAACCCATTTTTAGGACCCCAGACCCATTTCAGCTCCCCAGACCCATTTTTGGCACCCCCAGACCCTTTTTAACTCTCCCAGACCCATTTTTGTCCCCCCAGACCCATTTTTAGGACCCCAGACGCATTTTGGCACCCCCAGACCCATTTTGGCCCCCAGACCCATTTTTAGGACCCCAGACCCATTTTCGGCTTCCCCAGACCCATTTTTGTCCCCCCGACCCATTTTCGCACTCCCAGATCCATTTTTAGCTCCCCAGACCCATTTTGTCCCCGACCCATTTTCGGCGCCCCCAGACCCGTTTTTATGGATCCCACCCCATTTTTGGCACGCCCACACCCGTTTTTGACACCCCCAGACCCATTTTCGGCTCCCCAGACCCATTTCTCGCCCCCAGGTGTGGGTGGGCATGCCCGCCTGGTACGTGGCCGCCTGCCGAGCCAACGTGCGCAGCGGGGGCGTCCTGGCCAACCTGTCGGACCCCGAAATCCAGCGGGAGTTGGGGATCTCCCACCCCCTGCACCGGCTGAAGCTGCGCCTGGCGGTGCGGGAGATGGTGTCCCTGACCAGCCCCTCGGCCCCGCCCTCCTCCAGGACCGTGAGTGGCAAAAACCCCCAAAATCCCCGAATTTATACCCAAAAATTCCAGATTTTATACCCCAAAATCCCAGAATTATAGCAAAAATTCCCTGAATTTATAGCCAAAAATTCCAGAATTTATAGCCAAAAATCCCGAAATTTATACCCAAAAAATCCCAGAATTAGAGCAAAAAAATCCTAAAAGTTACAGCCCAAAATCCCCGAATTTATGCCCAAAAATCCCTGAATTTATACCCAAAAATTCCAGAATTTATACTCAAAAATCCCTGAATTTATACCCCCAAATCCCAGAATTTATAGCCAAAAATCCCCAATTTTATACCCAAAAAAATCCTAAAAGTTACAGCCCAAAATTCCCAAATTGTGCGGGGTTGGTGTCCCTGCCCAGCCCCTCGGCCCCGCCCTCCTCCAGGACCGTGAGTGGCAAAAACCCCCAAAATCCCAGAATTTATAGCCAAAAATTCCAGAATTTATACACAAAAATCCCAGAATTATAGTAAAAAATCCCTGAATTTATAGCCAAAAATTCCAGAATTTATAGCCAAAAATCCCGAATTTTATACTCAAAAAATCCCAGAATTTATATCCAAAAATCCCAGAATTTATAGCCAAAAATCCCAGAATTTATACCCAAAAATCCCTGAATTTATAGCCAAAAATTCCAGAATTTATACCCAAAAATCCCCGAATTTATACCCAAAAATCCCGAAATTTAAAGCCAAAAATTCCAGAATTTATACCCAAAAATCCCTGAATTTATAGCCCAAAATCCCGAATTTATACCCAAAAATTCCAGAATTTATACCCAAAAATCCCAGAATTTATAGCCAAAAATTCCAGAATTTATAGCCAAAAATCCCCAATTTTATGCCCAAAAATCCCTGAATTTATAGCCAAAAATTCCAGAATTTATACCCAAAAAATCCCCGAATTTATGCCCAAAAATCCCTGAATTTATAGCCAAAAATCCCGAATTTATACCCTAAAATCCCCAATTTTATACCCAAAAATCCCGAATTTTATACCCAAAAAATCCCAGGATTATAGCAAAAAAATCCTAAAAGTTACAGCCCAAAATTCCCAAATTGTGCGGGGTTGGTGTCCCTGACCAGCCCCTCGGCCCCGCCCTCCTCCAGGACCGTGAGTGGCAAAAACCCCCAAAATCCCAGAATTTATAGCCAAAAATTCCAGAATTTATACACAAAAAAATCCCAGAATTATAGTAAAAAAATCCCTGAATTTATAGCCAAAAATTCCAGAATTTATAGCCAAAAATCCCGAATTTATACCCTAAAATCCCCAATTTTATACCCAAAAATCCCGAAATTTATACCCAAAAATCCCAGGATTATAGCAAAAAAATCCTAAAAGTTACAGCCCAAAATTCCCAAACTGTGCGGGGTTGGTGTCCCTGACCAGCCCCTCGGCCCCGCCCTCCTCCAGGACCGTGAGTGGCAAAAATCCCAGAATTTATACCCAAAAATCCCTGAATTTATAGCCAAAAATCCTGAATTTATACCCAAAAATTCCGAATTTTATACCCAAAAATCCCGAAATGTATACCCAAAAATTCCAGATTTTATACCCAAAAAATCCCAGAATTGTAGCAAAAAAATCCCTGAATTTATACCCAAAAATCCCGAATTTTATACCCAAAAATTCCCCAATTTATACCCAAAAATCCCAGAATTTATAGCCAAAAATCCCGAATTTATACCCAAAAATCCCCGAATTTATGCCCAAAAATCCCTGAATTTATTGCCAAAAATTCCAGAATTTATACCCAAAAATCCCCGAATTTTATACCTAAAAAATCCCAGAATTAGAGCAAAAAAATTCCCAAAAGTTACAGCCCAAAATTCCCAAATTGTGCGGGGTTGGTGTCCCTGACCAGCCCCTCGGCCCCGCCCTCCTCCAGGACCCTGAGTGGCAAAAACCCCCAAAATCCCAGAATTTATACCCAAAAATCCCAGAATTTATACACAAAAAAATCCCAGAATTATAGTAAAAAAATCCCTGAATTTATAGCCAAAAATTCCAGAATTTATACCCAAAAATCCCGAATTTTATACTCAAAAAATCCCAGAATTTATACCCAAAAATCCCAGAATTTATATCCAAAAATCCCAGAATTATAGCCAAAAAATCCCAGAATTTATACCCAAAAATTCCAGATTTTATACCCAAAAAAATCCCAGAATTAGAGCAAAAAAATCCTAAAAGTTACAGCCAAAAAATCCCAAAAGTTACAGCAAAAAAACTCAAAAATTACACCCCAAATCCCCAAGAGTTACAGCCAAAAAATGCCAAAATTTATACCCAAAAATCCCGAATTTAATACTCAAAAATCCCGAAATTTATACCCAAAAATCCTAAAAGTTACAGCCAAAAATCCCAAAATTTACAACCCAAAAATCCCAAAATTTACACCTCAAACTTCCCCAAATTCCACCCAAAAAATCTCAAATTTCCACCCCAAAAATCCCAAAATTTACACAAAAAAATCCCAAAATTTCCGGGGGAATTTGTGGCGATTTTGGATTTAATTGAAGGCTTTAATTAGGGGGATTTAATTAAGGAAATTTAATGAAGGGGGTTTAATTAAGGGATTTAATTCGGGGATTTAATTAAAGGGTTAAATTAGGGGATTTAATTAAGAGATTTATATGCGGGGATTTAATTAGGGGATTTAATTAAGTGATTTAATTAAGTGATTTAAATAAGGGACTTAATTAGGGGATTTAATTAGGGGATTTAATTCAGGGATTTAATTAATGGGATTTAATTAGGGGTATTTAATTAAAGGGTTAAATTAGGGGTATTAAATTAATGGGATTTAATTAAGGGATTTAATTAGGGGGTTTCATTAAAGGATTGAATTAAGGGAATTTAATTAGGGGATTTAATTAAGGGGATTTAATTAAGGGATTTAATTGGGGTATTTAATTAAAGGGTTAAATTAGGGGATTTAATTAATGGGATTTAATTAGGGGATTTAATTAAAGGGTTAAATTAGGCGTATTAAATTAAGGGGATTTAATTAAAGGATTTAATTAGGGGATTTAATTAAGGGATTTAATTAGGGGATTTCATTAAGGGATTTAATTGAGGGAATTTAATTAAGGGATTTAATTAGGGGGATTTAATTAGGGGATTTAATTAGGGGATTTAATTAAAGGGTTAAATTAGAGGTATAAAATTAATGGGATTTAATTAAAGGGTTTAATTAGGGGATTCAATTAAGGGATTTAATTAAGGGATTTAATTCGGGGATTTAATTAATGGGATTTAATTAGGGGTATTTAATTAAAAGGGTTAAATTAGAGGTATAAAATTAATGGGATTTAATTAAAGGGTTTAATTAGGGGATTCAATTAGGGGATTTAATTAAGGGATTTAATTAGGGGATTTAATTAATTCAATTAATTTAATGAGGGGTTTCTGCACGAGAGTCTTGCCCGGGGGTTGGGGGCGTCCCAATGACGTCATCGCCAAACGATGACATCATTACCCGCATCAATGACGTCACTCCCAACCCGAGCGACCATTTCCCGCGTTGATGACGTCATTCCCGCCCCAATGACGTCACTCCCGCCCCGCAGTGCACGGGGAACGTGTGGATGACGCACGAGGAGATGGAGTCGCTGCCGGCCACGCCCACGGCGGTGAGAGGCGGAGTTTGGGGGATTTTGGGGGATTTTTGGGATATTTTGGGAGATTTTGGAAAAATTTTGGGGAATTTGAGGAGATTTTGGGGGAATTTTGGGAAATATCGGGGAGATTTTGGGAGGTTTTGGGGAGATTTTGGGAGATTTTGGGGATTTTGGAGATTTTGGGGAATTTTGGAGATTTTGGGAAATTTTCGGGAATTTTGGGGAAATTTTGGGCAGATTTTGGGAAATTTTGGTGGATTTTGGGGAATTTGGGGGGATTTTGGGGGATTTTGGGGAAATTTTGGGAGATTTTGGGGAATTTTGGGAATTTTGGGAATTTTGGGAAAATTTGGGGGGATTTTGGGAGATTTTGAGGAGATTTTGGGAATTTAGGGAATTTGAGGAGATTTTGGGGGATTTTGGGAGATTTTGGGGAATTTGGGGAATTTGGGGAATTTTGGGGAGATTTTGGGGGGATTTTGGGGAGATTTTGGGAAATTTTGGGGGATTTTGGGGAGATTTTGGGAGGATTTTGGGGAAATTTTGGGAGAAATTTTGGGGAATTTGGGGAATTTGGGAGATTTTGGGAAATTTTCGGGGAATTTTGGGAAATTTTGGGAGATTTTGGGAAATTAAAGGAAATTTTGGGGGAATTTGGGGGATTTTGGGGATATTTTGGGAAGATTTTGGGAAAATTTGGGGGGATTTTGGGGAGATTTTGGGAAATTTGGGGAATTTGAGGAGATTTTGGGGATTTGGGGGAATTTGAGGAGATTTTGGGAGAATTTTGGGGAAAATTTGGGATATTTGGGTAGATTTTGGGCATAGTTTGGGAAATATTCGGGGAATTTCGGGGAATTTTGGGGAATTTGAGGGATTTTGGGGAATTTGGGAAATTTTGGGATATTTTGGGAGATTTGGGGGATATTTTAGGGGATATTTTGGGAAATTTTGGGGTATTTTGGGAGGAGAAATTTTGGGAGATTTTGGGGAGATATTGGGGAATTTTGGAAGATCTTGGGGGATTGGGGAGATTTTGGGAGATTTTGGGGGGATTTTGGGGGATTTTGGGGAAATTTTGGGGAGATTTTGGGGAATTTGGTGAATTTGAGGAGATTTTGGGGGATTTTGGGAGATTTTGGGGAATTTAGGGGGTGGGAGATTTTGGGTAATTTTGGGAGATTTTGGGGGATTTTGGGGGAAATTTTGGGATATTTTGGGGGGAATTTGAGGGGATTTTGGGGATTTTGGGGAGATTTTGGGGAAAATTTAGGGGGATTTTGGGGAAATTTTGGAAGATTTTGGGGAATTTTGGAGGATTTTGGGCAGATTTTGGGGAGATTTTGGGGAGATTTTGGGCAGATTTTGGGGAGATTTTGGGGGATTTTGGGGAAATTTTGGGGGATTTTGGGATATTTGGGAAGATTTTGGGATGTTTTCTGGGATATTTTGGATATTTTGGGATATTTTGGATATTTTGGATATTTTGGATGTTTTTGGGATATTTTCGGAGCCTCCCCCGTTTTTTCCCTTCCAGGAACCGCGGGAAATCAGCTGGGAACAGGTAGGGGGCGGGGCCTGAGGGGGCGGGGCCTGAGGGGCGGGGCTTGGGGCGGGGCTTCGGCAGGTCCTGGCAGGGATTTAAACACCTGGGGGTGCCATAGGCGGGTCCTGGCAGGGATATAAAAGTGCAGAGCTCTCAGAACCGGGTCGTGGCAGGGATATAAAGGCTCAGGGGTGCAATAGCCAGGTCCTGGCAGGGATATAAAGGAATTAGGCTATAAGAACCCGGGTCCTGGCAGGGATATAAAGGTCAGAGGGTGTTATAGCCAGGTCCTGGCAGGGATATAAAATGCTCAGAGGGTTTTATAGCCAGGTCCTGGCAGGGATAAAATCCCCGCAGATCCTGGCGCACGGGGACATGAACCACGAGTGGGTGGGGAACGAGTGGCCGGGTCCTGGCAGGGATATAAAGGAGCAGAGCTCTCAGAACAGGTCCTGGCAGGGATATAAAGGCTCAGGGCTGCCATAACCAAGTCCTGGCAGGTAGATAAATACCCCGTAGATCCTGGCGCACGGGGACATGAACCACGAGTGGGTGGGGAACGAGTGGCCGGGTCCTGGCAGGGATATAAAGGTCAGGGGCTGCTATAGCCAGGTCCTGGCAGGGATATAAAGACTGGGGCTCTCAGAATCGGGTCCTGGCAGGGATATAAAGGCTCAGGGCTGCCATAGCCAGGTCCTGGCAGGGATATAAAGGAATTAGGGCTATAAGAATCGGGTCCTGGCAGGGATATAAAGGATCTGAGGCTCGTTAGCCAGGTCCTGGCAGGGATATAAAGGCTCAGAGGTGTTATAGCCAGGTCCTGGCAGGGATATGCCCAGATCCTGGCGACGGGGACATGAACCACGAGTGGGTGGGGAACGAGTGGCCGGGTCCTGGCAGGGATATAAAGGCTCAGGGTGTGCAACCAGGTCCTGGCAGGGATATAAAGGCTCAGGGCTGCCATAGCCAGGTCCTGGCAGGTAGATAAATGCCCCCGCAGATCCTGGCGCACGGGGACATGAACCACGAGTGGGTGGGGAACGAGTGGCCGGGTCCTGGCAGGGATATAAAGGAATTAGTTATAAGAACCGGGTCCTGGCAGGGATATAAAGGTCAGGGTGCAATATCCAGGTCCTGGCAGGGATATAAAGGAACGGGGCTCTCAGAACCGGGTCCTGGCAGGGATATAAAGGCTCAGAGGGTGTTATAGCCAGGTCCTGGCAGGGATATAAAAGCTCAGGGCTGCCATAGCCAGGTCCTGGCAGGGCTATAAAGGTCAGGGGTCCCATAACCAGGTCCTGGCAGGATATAAAGGCTCAGGGTGTGCAATATCCAGGTCCTGGCAGGGATATAAATGTCAGAGGGTGTTATAGCCAGGTCCTGGCAGGTAGATAAATGCCCCGCAGATCCTGGCGCACGGGGACATGAACCACAGTGGTGGGGAACGAGTGGCCGGGTCCTGGCAGGGATATAAAGGAACGGGGCTCTCAGAACCGGGTCCTGGCAGGGCTATAAAGGCTCAGGGCTGCCATAGCCAGGTCCTGGCAGGGATATAAAGGAACAGGGCTCTCAGAACTGGGTCCTGGCAGGATATAAATCCCTGGGGTGCAATATACGGATCCTGGTAGGGATATAAAGGAATTAGGCTATAAGAATCGGGTCCTGGCAGGGATATAAAGGCTCAGGGCTGCCATAGCCAAGTCCTGGCAGGTAGATAAATCCCCCGCAGATCCTGGCGCACGGGGACATGAACCACGAGTGGGTGGGGAACGAGTGGCCGGGTCCTGGCAGGGATATAAAGGCTCAGAGGGTGTTATAACCAGGTCCTGGCAGGGATATAAAGGAATTAGGCTATAAGAATCGGGTCCTGGCAGGGATATAAAGGTCAGAGGGTGTTATAGCCAGGTCCTGGCAGGTAGATAAATGCCCCGCAGATCCTGGCGCACGGGGACATGAACCACGAGTGGGTGGGGAACGAGTGGCCGGGTCCTGGCAGGGATATAAATATCAGGGTGTGCAATTTCCAGGTCCTGGCAGGGATATAAAGGAGCAGAGCTCACAGAATCGGGTCCTGGCAGGGATATAAAGGCTCAGGGCTGCCATAGCCAGGTCCTGGCAGGAATATAAAGGATCTGGGGCTCTCAGAATCGGGTCCTGGCAGGGATATAAATGTCAGAGGGTGTTATAGCCAGGTCCTGGCAGTGGATATAAACCCCCGCAGATCCTGGCGCACGGGGACATGAACCACGAGTGGGTGGGGAACGAGTGGCTGCCCAGCCTAGGGCTGCCCCAGTACCGCAGCTACTTCATGGAGTCGCTGGTGGACGCGCGGATGCTCGACCACCTCAGCAAGAAGGAGCTGCGGGGCAGCTCAAGATGGTCGATTCCTTCCACAGGTGACGGGCGGGAAATTTGGGGAGGGGTCCGAAATTTGGGGTGGGGGGTATGGGAAATTTGGGGGAAATGGCAAAATTTTGGGGAAAAATGGTCAAAAATTGGGTGGAAAATGGTAAAAAGTTTGGGTGGGAAATGTTAAAATTTGGGAGGGTCCCGAAAATTTGGGGGATATAAAAATTGGGGAAAATGGCAAAATTTTGGGAAAAAATGGAAAAAATTGGGGTGCAAAATGTTAAAAATTTGGGTGGAAAATGTGAAAATTTGGGGTGGAAAATGTGAAAATTTGGATGGAAAATGTTAAAATTTGGGAGGAGGGTCCCGAAATTTGGGGGGATATGGGAAAATTGGGAAAATGGCAAAAATTTGGGGAAAATGGTAAAAATTGGGTGGAAAATGTGAAAATTTGGGTGGAAATGTGAAAGTTTGGGGTGGAAATGTTAAAAATTTGGGGTGGGAAATGTGAAAATTTTGGGGAAAACATTAAAAATTGGGTGGAAATATGAAAATTTGGGGGAAAACGTTAAAGATTTGGGGGAAAATGTGAAAATTTTGGGGAAAATGGTAAAAATTTGGGGTGGGAAATGGTAAAAGTTTGGGTGGAAAATGTGAAAGTTTGGGAAAAACGTTAAAAATTAGGTGCAAAATGTTAAAAATTTGGGTGGGAAAATGTTAAAAACTTTGGGGTGGAAAATGTGGAAATTTGGGGTTAAAATGGTAAAATTGGGTGGAAAATGGTAAAATTTGAGTGGAAAATGGGAAAATTTTGGAGAAAACGTTAAAAATTTGGGTGGGAAATGTGAAAATTTGGGTGGAAATGTGAAATTTGGGGGAAAATGGTAAAAATTGGGGTGGGAAAATGTGAAAATTTGGGGAAAATGGTAAAAGTTTGGGGTGGAAATGTTAAAAAATTTGAGTGGAAAATGTGAAAATTTTGGAAAAACGTTAAAAATTGGGTGGAAAACGTTAAAAATTTGGGTGGAAAAATGTTAAAAATTGGGTGGAAAATGAAAATTTTGGGGAAAATGTAAAATTCATCCCCAAAACTACTTTTGAGACCCCGGCTGACCCAGGAACCCCAAAATTCACCTCAAGATCCCCAAATTTACCCAAATTCCCCAAAATGACCTTGAGACCCCGAGGTGACCCCAGGACCCCCAAATTTACCCAAATCCCCCAAAATTTACCCCAACCCCTGACCCGACTCACTTTGGGGCGACCCCAGCCCCCTTAAATAACCCTGGTGACCCCAGGGTGACCTCAGGGTGACCTGAGGACCCCAAAATGACCTTGAGACCCCGGGTGATCCCAGGACCCCAAAATTCACCCCAAGACCCCCAAATTTACCCAAATCCCCCCAAAATTGACCCAAATCCCCCAAAGATGGTGCCAACCCTCACCCAGACTCACTTGAGACCCCGGGGTGATTTTGGGGTGACCCCAATCCCCGTAAATAACCCTGGGACCCCCGGGAGACCTTGAGGTGACCTCAGCCCCCAAAAATGACCTTAAGGACCCCCCCGGGTTGACCCCAGGACTCCCAAATTTACCCAAATCCCCCAAAATTTACCCCCAACCCCTGACCCGGATCACTTTGGGGCGACCCCAGACCCCTTAAATAACCTCGGGACCCCAGGGTGACCTCAGGGTGACCTGAGGACCCCAAAATGACCTTGGGACCCCGGAGGTGATTTTTGGGGACCCCCGAGGTGATTTTGGGGACCCCCAGGTGATTTTTGGGGACCCCCAGGGTGAGCCTCCACTACGGCATCATGTGCCTGAAGCGCCTCAACTACGACCGCAAGGAGCTGGAGCGGCGGCGGGAGGAGAGCCAGGGGCCCCTCCGGTACAGGGGTCCCGGGGGATTGGGGGATTTGGGGGTCCTGGGGGATTTGGGGGTCCTGAGGGGATTTGGGGGTCCTGAGTGGATTTTGGGGGTCTTGGGGTCGGAATCGAGGAGGGATCATTGGTATGGGGAGATCTGGAGGGTCCTGGGAGGAATTTTGGGGTCTCAGAGAAATTTGGGGGGTCCCGGAGGGTCCTGGAGGGGTTTGAGGGGTCCTGAGGGATTTGGGGTCCTGAGGGGTTTGGAGGGTCCTGAAGGGATTTTGGGAGTCTGGGGGTGTCCTTGGGGTCGGAATCGAGAGAGGATCATTGGTATGGGGGAAGATCTGGAGGGTCCTGGGAGGAATTTTGGGGGTCCTGGGGGATTTGGGGGTCCTGAAGAAGTTTTGGGGGTCCTGGGGGATTTCGAGGGGTCCTGAGGAGGTTTGGGGGATCCTGAAGGGGTTTTGGGGGATCCTGAGGGATTTTGGGGGTCTTGGTGTCGGAATCGAGGAGGGATCATTGGCATGGGGGATCTGGAAGGTCCTGGGAGGATTTGGGGGTCCTGAGGGATTTCGAGGGTCCTGAGAGGGTTTGGGGGGATCCTGAAGGGGTTTTGGGGGTCCTGAAGGGATTTCGGGGGTCTTGGGGGTCCTTGGGGTCGGAATCGAGGAGGGATCATTGGTATGGGGAGATCTGGGGGCTCCTGGGAGGATTTGGGGGTCTCAGAGAAATTTGGGGGTCCTGGAGGGTCCTGGAGGGGTTTGAGGGGTCCTGAGGGATTTCTGGGGTCTCAGGGGATTTTGGGGGTCTCAGAGGGATTTGGGGTCCT
Organism: Luscinia luscinia; assembly: GCA_034336685.1. Lineage (NCBI taxonomy): Eukaryota > Metazoa > Chordata > Aves > Passeriformes > Muscicapidae > Luscinia > Luscinia luscinia. The sequence goes on from JAKWBO010000340.1 coordinate 30,258, forward strand.
GAGAGGATTCTGGGGCCGATCCTGAACACTCCCGTGGGAGTGGCTGCAATGAGGGGATCTGGGGGTCCTCGGAGAGTTTTGGGGGTCCCAGAGAAATTTGGGGGTCCTGGGGTCATGAGAGGGTTTGGGGGTCCTGAGGGGATTTGGGGGTCTTGGGTCGGAATCAAGGCGGGATCATTGGTATGGGGAAGTCTTGGGGGGTCCTGGGAGGGCTTTGGGGGTCCCAGAGAAATTTGGGGGTCCTGGAGGGTCCGGGAGGGGTTTGAGAGGGTCCTGAGGGGGTTTGGGGGTCCTGAATGGATTTGGGGTCTTGGGGGCCTGAGGGGGCTTGGGGGTCCTGGGGGATTTTGGGGTCCTGAAGGGGTTTTGGGGGTCCTGGATGGGTTTGGGGGGTCCTGAAGGGTTTTGGGGGTCCTGAGGGATTTCGGGGTCCTGAAGGGTTTTGGGGTCTTGGGGTGTCCTTGGGGTCGGAATCGAGGAGGATCATTGGTATGGGGAGATCTGGGGGTTCCTGGGAGGAATTTTGGGGGTCCTGAGGGATTTGGGGGTCCTGAAGAAGTTTTGGGGTCCTGGGGGATTTCGAGGTGTCCTGAGGGGTTTTGGGGATCCTGAAGGGTTTTAGGGGGTCCTGAGGGATTTTGGAGGTCTTGGGGTCGGAATCGAGGAGGGATCATTGGCATGGGGATCTGGAAGGTCCTGGGAGGAATTTGGGGGTCTCAGGAGAAATTTGGGGGGTCCCGGAGGGTTTGAGGGTCCTGAAGGAATTTTGGGGGTCTCAGGGGGATTTTGGGGGTCTCAGGGGGATTTAGGGGGTCTCAGAGGATTTTGGGGGTCTCAGGGGGATTTGGGGGTCCTGAGAGGATTCGGGGACCAACTCCTGAACACTCCCGTGGGAGTGGCTGCAATGAGGGATCTGGGGGTCCTCGGAGAGTTTTGGGGTCCCAGAGAAATTTGGGGGTCCTGGGGGGTCCTAGAGAGGGTTTGGGGGTCCGGAGGATTTTGGGGGTCCTGAAGGGGTTTTGGGGATCTTGGGGCGTCCTTGGGGTCGGAATAGAGGAGGGATCATTGGCATGGGGGATCTGGAAGGTCCTGGTAGGAATTCGGGGGTCCCAGAGAAATTTGGGGGTCCTGGAGGGTCCTGGAGGGGTTTGAGGGGTTCTGAGGATTTGGGGTCCTGAAGAGGTTTTGGGGGTCCTGGATGGGTTTGGGGGGTCCGGAGGATTTTGGGGGTCCTGAAGGGTTTGGGGGTCTTGGGGGAGCGTCCTTGGGGTCGGAATCGAGAGAGGATCATTGGCATGGGGAGATCTAGCGGTCCTGGGAGGATTTTGGGGTCCTGGGGGATTTGGGGGTCCTGAAGAGGTTTTGGGGGTCCTGGATGGTCCTGGGGGTCCTGAGAGGGTTTGGGGGTTCTGAGGGATTTCGGGGGGTCCTGAAGGGTTTTGGGGGTCTTGGGAGGTTCTTGGGGTCGGAAACAAGGCGGGCTCATTGGTATGGAGGGCTTTGGGGGGTCCTTGATGGTCTTGGGTGGGTTTTGGGGGCCCCAGAGAATTTGGGGGTCCTGGGGGGTCCTTGAGGGATTTTGAGGGTCCTGAAGGGATTTTGGGGTCTTGGGGGTCCAGGGGTCGGAATCAAGGAGGGATCATTGGTATGGGGAGATCTGGGGCGGTCCTGGGAGGGTTTTGGGGGTCCCAGAGAAATTTGGGGGTCCCGGAGGGTCCTGGATGGGTTTAGAGGGTCCTGAGGGGATTTGGGGGGTCCTGAAGGGGTTTAGAAGTCTTGAGGGGTCCTTGGGGTCGGAATCGAGGCGGGATCATTGGTATGGGGAGATCTGGAGGGTCCTGGTAGGAATTTGGGGGTCTCAGAGAAATTTTGGGGGTCCCGGAGGGTCCTGGGGGTCCTGAGAGGATTTAGGGGGTCCTGAGGGGACTTCAGGGGGTTTTGGGGGGTCCAAGGGGGTCCCTGTCTGGATTTTGGGGGTACCCCAGGTGATTATGGGGATGGATTTTGGGGTCCCAGGAGGTTTTGGGGTGGATTTTGGGATTATGGGATGGATTTTGGGTCCCGGTGGATTTTGGGGGTGCCCCAGAATGATTATGGGATGGATTTTGGGGTGTCCCAGGATGATTTTGGGGTGCCCCAGAATGATTATGGGATGGATTTTGGGGTGCCCCAGAGGTGGCGATCCAACGAGCGCGTGGCCGCCGGGGTCAGCAGCGTGGCGGGATTTGGGGGTCCTGGCAGGTTTTGGGGTCCCGGGGTGGCTTGGGATTTTGGGATGGATATTTTGGGGTGCCCCCGGGGATGATTATGGGGATGGATTTTGGGGTGTGTTTGGCTCCCAGACGTGGCGCTGCGATCCAACGAGCGCGTGGCCGCGGGGGGTCAGCAGCGTGGCGGGATTTGGGGTCCCGGGAGGTTTCGAGGTGGATTTTGGGGTCCTGGGGTGAATTTGGGATTTTGGGATGGATATTTGGGGTGCCCCAGGATGATTTTGGGGTGCCCTGGGATGACTTTTGGGGTGTGTTTGCCTCCCAGACGTGGCGCTGCGATCCAACGAGCGGGCAGCTGCCGGGGTCAGCAGCGTGGGGGGATTTGGGGTCCTGGAAGGTTTTGGGGTCCCGGATGGATTATGGGATGGATTTTTGGGGTCCCGGTGGATTTTGGGGTGCCCGAGGATGACTTTGGGGGTGCCCCAGGGTGATTATGGGATGGATTTTGGCTCCCAGACGTGGTGGTGTGGTCCAACGAGCGCCGTGGGGCCGCCTCTGGGGTCAGCAGCGTAGGCGGGATTTGGGGTCCCGGGAGGTTTCGGGGTGGATTTTGGGGGTCCCGGGTGGATTTGGGATTTTGGGATGGATTTTGGGGTGCCCTGGATGATTTTGGGGGTGCCCCAGGGTGATTATGGGATGGATTTTGGGGTGTATTTGGCTCTCAGGACGGGCGCCGCGATCCAACGAGCGGGGCAGTGCCTGGGGTCAGCAGCGTGGGCGGGTTTGGGGTCCTGGCAGGTTTTGGGGTGGATTTTGGGGGTCCCGGGTGGATTTGGGATTTTGGGATGGATTTTTGGGGGTGCCCCGGGATGATTTTGGGGTGCCCCAGGGTGATTATGGGATGGATTTTGCCTCCCAGACGTGGTGGTGTGGTCCAACGAGCGCGTGGCCGCCTGGGTCAGCAGCGTGGGCGGGATTTGGGGTCCTGGCAGGTTTTGGGGGTCCCGGGGTGGATTTGGGATGGATTTTGGGGGTCCCGGTGGATTTTTGGGTGCCTGAGGATGACTTTGGGGTGCCCCAGGGTGATTATGGGATGGATTTTGGGGTGATTTTGGCTCCCAGACGGGCGTGTGCGATCCAACGAGTGAGGCTGTGCTGGGGTCAGCAGCGTGGGCGGGATTTGGGGGTCCTGGCAGGTTTTGGGGGTCCCGGGGTGGGGTTTGGGGATTTTGGGATGGATATTTTGGGGTGCCCAGGATGATTATGGGATGGATTTTGGGGTGTGTTTGGCTCCTAGACGGGCGCTGGCGATCCAACGAGCGTGGGCCACCGGGGTCAGCAGCGGGCGGGATTTGGGGTCCAGGGAGGTTTTGGGGTGGATTTTGGGGGTCCTGGGTGAATTTGGGATTTTGGATGGATTTTAGGGTGCCCAGGATGATTTTGGGGTGCCCTAGGATGATTATGGGATGGATTTTGGCTCCCAGACGTGGTGGTGCGGTCCAACGAGCGCGTGGCCGCGTGGGTCAGCAGCGCGGCGGGGTTTGGGGTCCCGGCAGGTTTTGGGGTGGATTTTGGGGGTCCCGGGTGGATTATGGGATGGATTTTGGGATCTGGATGGATTATGGGATGGATTTGGGGTGCCCCAGGATGATTATGGGATGGATTTTGGGCTCCCAGACGTGGCGCTGGCGTCCAACGAGCGGGGGCAGTGCCTGGGGTCAGCAGCGTGGGGGGGATTTGGGGTCCAGGGAGGTTTTGGGGTGAATTTTGGGGTCCCGGGTCGGTTTTGGGATGGATTTTTGGGGTCGGTGGATTTTGGGGTGCCCGAGGATGACTTTAGGGGTGCCCCAGGATGATTATGGGATGGATTTTGGGGTGATTTTGGCTCCCAGGCGTGGCGCTGCGATCCAACGAGCGGGGCAGTGCCTGGGCCAGCAGCGCGGGCGGGATTTGGGTCCTGGCAGGTTTCGGGGTGGATTTTTGGGGTCAGGTGGATTTTGGGGTGCCCCAGGATGATTTTAGAGTGCCCCAGGATGATTATGGGATGGATTTTGGCTCCCAGACGTGGCGCTGCGATCCAACGGCGGGGCAGCGCCTGGAGTCAGCAGCGAAGGCGGGATTTGGGTCCTGACAGGTTTTGGGGTCCCAGTGGGTTTGGGATGGATATTTTGGGGTCCCGGTGGATTTTTGGGGTGCCCGAGGATGACTTTGGGGTGCCCCAGGGTGATTATGGGATGGATTTTGGCTCCCAGACGTGGCGCTGGCGTCCAACGAGCGGGCAGCGCCGGGGTCAGCAGCGTGGGCGGGATTTGGGTCCTGGCAGGTTTTGGGGTCCCGGGTGGATTTTGGGATTTTGGGATGGATATTTTGGGGTCCCGATGGATTTTTTGGGGTGCCCCAGGGTGATTATGGGATGGATTATGGGGTGTATTTGGGCTCCTAGACGGGCGCTGCGTCCAACGAGCGGGGCAGCGCCTGGGTCAGCAGCGTGGCGGGATTTGGGTCCTGGCAGGTTTCGGGGTGGATTTTGGGGGTCCCGGGTGGATTATGGGATGGATTTTGGGATCTGGATGGATTATGGGATGGATTTTGGGGTGCCCCAGGATGATTATGGATGGATTTTGGGCTCCCAGACGGGCGCTAGCGCCCAACGAGCGGGGCAGTGCCTGGGTCAGCAGCCGTGGGGGGATTTGTGGGGGTCCTGGGAGGTTTTGGGGTGGATTTTGGGGTCCAGGTGGATTTTGGGGTGCCCCAGGATGATTTTAGGGGTGCCCCAGGGTGATTATGGGATGGATTTTGGCCCGTAGGACGTGGTGCTGGGGTCCAACGAGCGCGTGGCCGCCGGGGTCAGCAGCGTGGGCGGGTTTGGGGTCCCGGCAGGTTTTAGGGTGGATTTTGGGGTCCCGGGTGGATTATGGGATGGATTTTGGGATCTGGATGGATTATGGGATGGATTTTGGGGTGCCCCAGGGTGATTATGGGATGGATTTTGCCTCCCAGACGTGGGTGGTGTGGTCCAACGAGCGCGTGGCCGCCTGGGTCAGCAGCGCGGGGGATTTGGGTCCTGGCAGGTTTCGGGGTGGATTTTTGGGGTCCAGGTGGGATTTTTGGGGTGCCCCAGGATGATTTTAGGGTGCCCCAGGATGATTATGGGATGGATTTTGGCTCCCAGACGTGGTGGTGTGGTCCAACGAGCGCGTGGCCGCCTGGGTGAGCAGCGTGGGGCTGCGCGAGTTCGCTACCAACCTGAGCCGAAGTCGGGCGTGCACGGGCGCTGCTGGCGCTGGACGAGACCTTCGAGTGGAGCGACCTGGCCCTGCTGCTGCAGATACCCACCCAGAATAGCCAGGTGGGTACTGGTTTATACTGGGATGGACTGGGATGGACTGGGATATGGCCCTGCTGCTGCAGATACCGACCCAGAATAGCCAGGTGAGACTGGGATGGACTGGGATATACTGGTTTATACTGGGATGTACTGGGATGAGGCGCTGCTGCTGCAGATACCGGCGCAGAACTGTCAGGTGAGTACTGGTTTATACTGGGATGGACTGGGATGAGGCGCTGCTGCTGCAGATACCGACCCAGAACACACAGGTGAGACAAACTGGGGTTATACTGGGATGGACTGGGATGAGGCGCTGCTGCTGCAGATACCGACCCAGAATAGCCAGGTGAGACTGGGATGGACTGGGATATACTGGTTTATACTGGGATGTACTGGGATGAGGCGCTGCTGCTGCAGATACCGACCCAGAACACACAGGTGAGACAAACTGGGATATACTGGGATGGACTGGGATGGACTGGGATGAGGGCGCTGCTGTAGATCCCCACCCAGAACACACAGGTGGGTTATACTGGGATATACTGGGATATACTGGGATATACTGGGGTTATACTGGGATATACTGGGATATACTGGGGTATACTGGGGATATACTGGGGATATACTGGGATGGACTGGGGTATACTGGGATATACTGGGATATACTGGGATGGACTGGGATATACTGGGATATACTGGGATATACTGGGATGAGGCGCTGCTGCTGCAGATCCCCACACAGAACACACAGGTGGGATATACTGGGATAAACTGGGCTGAACTGGGCTGAACTGGTCCGAACTGGTCCCTGCAGGTGCGGCAGCTGCTGGAGCAGGAGTTCGGCACTGGGTGGGACTGGGAGGGACTGGGAGGGCTGAGAGCACTGGGCTGAACTGGGCTGAACTGGGAGCACTGGGCTGAACTGGGCTGAACTGGGCGGAACTGGTCCCTGCAGGCGCGGCAGCTGCTGGAGCAGGAGTTCGGCACTGGGAGGGACTGGGAGGACTGGGAGGGACTGGGCTGAACTGGGAGGGACTGGGCTGAACTGGGCGGAACTGGGATGGGACTGGGCTGAACTGGGCTGAACTGGGCTGAACTGGTCCCGCAGGCGTGGCAGCTGCTGGAGCAGGAGTTCGGGGCTGGGAGGGACTGAGATTGGACTGGGATAAACTGGGAGGGACTGGGAGCACTGGGATGGACTGGGAGGGACTGGGCTGAACTGGGAGCACTGGGCTGAACTGGGATAAACTGGTCCGAACTGGTCCAGGATGCGTGCAGCTGCTGGAGCAGGAGTTTGGGGCTGGGAGGGACTGAGATTGGACTGGGATAAACTGGGAGGGACTGGGAGCACTGGGATGGACTGGGAGGACTGGGCTGAACTGGGCTGAACTGGGATGGGACTGGGCTGAACTGGGATAAACTGGTCCGAACTGGTCCGAACTGGTCCCGCATGGCGCGGCAGCTGCTGGAGCAGGAGTTCGGGGCTGGGAGGGACTGGGAAGGGCTGAGAGCACTGGGATAAACTGGGATGAACTGGGCTGAACTGGGGCACTGGTCCGAACTGGGCTGAACTGGTCCGAACTGGTCCCGCAGGCGCGGCAGCTGCTGGAGCAGGAGTTCGGGGCGCTCATCGCGGCGGGAACCGAGCGGCGCCTCGATGAGGTGGGGCGGGGCGGGACCCCAAAATCCCCCAGATTCCCCTCCCCAATTCGGGGGTATCTCGGGGAGGTCTCTGATTTTCGGGGTGCCCCAGGACGCCCCCAGACCCTTCAGCCGCTCCCTAAACCCCCAAAATCCCCCTTAAATCCCATTTTAATCCCCAAAATCCCCCAAAACTCCCCGAAATCCCCCGAATCCCCTCCCCAATTCCGGGGGTCTCTGATTTTCGGGGTGCCCCCAGGACGCCCCCGCCCCTTCCAGCCGCTCCCTAAACCCCAAAAATCCCCTTGAACCCCAAAAATCCCCTTAAAATCCCATTTAATTCCCAAAATCCCCCAAAATCCCCCGAATCCCCCTCCCCAATTCCGGCGGGGTCTCTGATTCGGGGCCCCCAGGACGCCCCCAGACCCTTCAGCCACTCCCTAAACCCCAAAAATCCCCCTTAAACCCCTAAAACACCCCCTAAATCCCATTTAATTCCCAAAAATCCACCCCAAAATCCCCCGAATCCCCTCTCCCCCAATTCCGGGGGTCTCTGATTTCGGGGTGCCCCAGGACGCCCCCAGACCCTTCAGCCGCTCCCCAGGGACCCCAAAACCCCCAAAATCCTCCTTGAACCCCCAAAGTCACCTCAAAACCCCTCAAAAATCCCCCAAAATCCCCGGAATCCCCTCCCCAATTCCGGGGGTCTCTGATTTTTGGGGTCCCCACAGGACGCCCCCAGACCCTTCCAGCCGCTCCCCAGGGACCCCAAACCCCCAAATCCCCCCCAAAAAAATCCCCCCTTAAACCCCAAAAATCCCCTTAAAATCCCATTTTAATTCCCAAAATCCCCCAAAATCCCAAAATCCCCGAATCCCCTCCCCAATTCCGGGGGTCTCTGATTTTCGGGGCCCCCCCAGGACGCCCCCAGACCCTTCAGCCGCTCCCTAAACCCCAAAAATCTCCTTAAACCCCTAAAACACCCCCTAAATCCCATTTAATTCCCAGAAATCCGCCTAAAATCCCCCTGAATCCCCCTCCCACAATTCCGGGCGGGGGTCTCGATTTCGGGGCCCCCCAGGACGCCCCCGCCCCTTCAGCCGCTCTCTAAACCCCCAAAATCCCCCAAATTCTCCTTAACCCCCAAAATCACCTCAAAACCCCCAAGAATCCCCCAAAATCCCCCAAATCCCCCGAATCCCCTCCCCAATTCCGGGCGGGGTCTCTGATTGGGGTGCCCCCAGGACGCCCCCGCCCTTCAGCCGCTCCCTCTTCCTGGCGGAAGCTGTTCCGGGAGAAGGAGCTGCGACGGGGGCGGCCCCGACGCCGCCGAGATGTTGCCCCCAACTTCCGGGGGCCCTAGGGACGCCGCCCCTCCCCTGCGCAAGGTCCAGCCCGAGGGTGAGCGGGAATTTGGGGAGGGGGCTTGGGGGGCATGGGGATTTTGGGGATTTTGGGGGATTTTTGGGATTTTTGGGGATTTTTGGGGGATTTTGGGGATTTTTGGGGATTTTGGGAGGATTTTTGGGGATTTTGGGGGATTTTGGGGAACTTGGGGGTTTGGGGGATTTTGGAGATTTTAGGAAGACTCTTGGGGATCTTGTGGACTTTGGGATCTTGGGGGGACTTTTGGGAATCTTGGGGATCTTGGGAGTCATGGGAGGATTTTGGGGCTAAAGTCAACTCTTGGGGGATCTTGGGGACTTGGGGAAACTTTGGGAGGACTTTGGGAGGATTCTTGGGAACCTGGGAGATTTTGGGGGATTCTGGGAATCCTGGGGATCTTTGGGAACTTTGGGGAACCCCAATCTTGGGGGCTCTGACCGAGATATTGGGAACCTTGGGGAGACTTTGTGAGATCTTTGGGAAACCTTGGGGAACCTCAGGGGATTTGGGGAAATCTGGGAGGATTTTGGGGATTTGGGGAATTTTGGGGATTTTTGGGAATTTTAGGGAGTTTTAGAGGATTTGGGGGATTTTTGGGAAATTTGGGGGATTTTGGGGTTGATTTTGGGGTCCTGGGGGATTTTGGGGGATTTTGGGGTGAATCAGGAGAATTTTGTTGTTGTTTATTTTTGGGGGTGGAAATCTTGGGGAATTTTGGGGGTCCTGACTTCCTGCCCCCCAGGGAACTCGCTGCCCCCGCGGGGGATGGGGGTCTCGGTTCGGACCTACTCCTGTTTAACGTGAGGGGGCCCCAAATTTGGGGGGTCCCAAAATTCGAGGAGGGGTCCCCAAACTGGGGGGTCCAAATTTGGGAAAAAAATTTGGGGAGGGGTCTCAATTTTGGGTTAATTAATTGGAAGGGACCGAGAATTTTTTTGTGGGGTGTGAAATTTTGGGGGATTAAAAATTTTGGGGGGTCCTGAGGATTTTTTATTTTGGGGGCGGGGCTTGAAAATTTGGGGAGGGGTCTCAATTTTTGGGTTAATTAATTGGGAGAGGACCAAGAATTTTGGAGGGGAGGGGTTTAAAATTTTGGGGGATGTAAAATTTGGGGGGGTCCTGAGAGTTTTACTTATTAATTTATTTATTAATTAATTTTATTTATTAATTTATTTATTAACTATTATATTTTTAATTTTTTAAAAATATATTATATAATTTTTAAATTATTATTTTTTTGGGGACCCCTCCCCTCATTTTTTTTTTTTCCCCTCCCCCCGCAGGGACCTGATGGATGAAGCCTAAAAATGGGGGGAGCCCCCAAATCCCCCCAAAAAAAATTTTGGGGACCCCTCCCAAAATTTTCTGAGCCCCTTGTGGGGAGGGGCTCTGGCTCTGCTGCTAAAAAAAAAAAAAAAGGGGGTTGGGGTCCCAAAATTTTGGGATTTCCCTCCCCCCAGAGTTTTTACCCCCCGAGTTGGGGGGCTGCATGAAAAAAATATAAATAAAAAAATGGGGAAAACCCCAAAAATGTGGAAAATGTGGAATTTTATTTTTTTTTATTAGGGGGGCAGAAATCCCAAAAATGGGAAAAATTGGGATTTCAAAAATCTGGAAAATTTGGGATTTTAGGGAAACCCCAAAAAATTGGATTTTTTGGGGGAGGTGGGGAGGCACAAAAATCTGGAAAATTTGGAATTTTTTAGGAAAAAAATCCCAAATCCTAGGAAATGTGGAAATTTTTAGTGGGGAAAAGCCTAATAAAATATGGAAAATTTGGAATTTTTTGGGGAAAAAAATTCCAAAAACCGGAAAATGTGGAATTTTGGGGTGGGAAAAAATCCCCAAAAATCTGGAAAATGTAATTTTTTTTTTTTTTTTTTTTTGTGGGGGAAAAAATTCCCAAAAATCTGGAAAATGTGGATTTTGGGGAAAAAAGAAAACCCCAAAACCATGAAAATTTGGAATTTCCAAAAATCAGGAAAATATGGAATTTTTGAGGGGAAAAACTTCAAAAACATGGAAACTGTGGATTTTTATTTTTTTAATATCCCAAAAACCTGGAAAATGTGGAATTTTTGGGAAAAAAACCCTAAAAACAGGAAAAATTTGGATTTCAAAAACCTGGAAAATGTGGGATTTTGAGGGAAAAAGCCCAAAAACCTGAAAATGTGAAATTTTGAGAGCAGAAAAATCCCCAAAACGGGAAAATGTGAAATTTCCAAAATCCTGGAAAATGTGGTTTTTTTTGGGGGGAAACCCCAAAACGTGGAAAATTTGGAATTTTTGACCAAAATCCTGGAAAAACTGGAATTTTGGGGAAAAAACCCTCAAAAACCTGAAAATGTGGAAATTTTTGGGGAAAAAAATTTTAAAAATCACAAAATCCTGGAAAATGTCGAATTTTTAGGAACCTCCCCCAAAAATAAATGGGTTGGGGTTCTCAACCCCCCAAAATTCCTAAAATCCCCCAAAAATCCACACCCATCCTTCCAAATTTTTTATTTCCCTCCTCAAAAATCCCCAAAATTCCAAATTTTGGGGGAGGGGTCTTCAAATCTGGGGTTCCCCTCCCAAAATCCTCTCCAGCTTCGGGGGCTCCAAAAATTTGGCGAGAGACCTGCGGGGGGAGGGAGGTTAAATTTGGGGTCCCCCAAAATCCGAGATGAGCTGGGGAGGGGTCGGGGGCTGATTTTGGGGACCCCTCCCCAAATTTTTGGGGGCACTTACTGCAGCAGCGCCGCCGAGAGCTCGTCCAGCAGGCTGCCTGCAAAATTTGGGGGGATTTTTGGGGGTCTGGGGGATTTGGGGGTCCTGGGGTGGATTTTGGGGGTCCTGGGGTGGATTTTGGGGGTCCTGGGGTGGATTTTGGGGTCCTGGGTGGATTTTGGGGGTCCTGGGGTGGATTTTGGGGGTCCCGGGGTTGATTTTGGGGTCTCTGGGTGGATTTTGGGGTCCTGAGGTTGATTTTAGGGGGATTTCGGGGTCCTGGGGAGGATTTTGGGGTTCTAGGGTTGATTTTGGGGTCCTACGTTGATTTTGGGGTTCCAGGGTTGATTCTGGGTTGATTTTGGGGGTCCTGGGGTGGATTTTGGGGGTCCCGGGAGGATTTTGGGGGTCCCATGTTGATTTTGGGTTTGATTTTGGGGTTCCTACGCTGATTTTGGGGTCCTGGGAGTGATTTTGGGGTCCTGGGGTTGATTTTGGGGTCTCTGGGTTGATTTTGGGGGTCCCACGTTGATTTTGGGGTCTCTGGGTTGATTTTAGGGAGGATTTTGAGGGTCCCGGGTGGATTTTGGGGTCTCTGGGTGGATTTTGGGGTCCTGAGGTTGATTTTAGGGTGGATTTTGGGGGTCCAGGGGTGGATTTTGGGGTCCCGGGGTTGATTTTGGGGTCTCTGGGTGGATTTTGGGGTCCTGAGGTTGATTTTAGGGGGATTTTGGGGTCCCGGGGTGGATTTTGGGGGTCCCATGTTGATTTTGGGGTTCCAGGGTTGATTTTTGGGTTGATTTTGGGGGTCCTGGGGTGGATTCTGGGGGTCCCAGGGTGGATTTGGGGGTCCCGGGGTTGATTTTGGGGTCTCTGGGTGGATTTTGGGGTCCTGAGGTTGATTTTAGGGGGATTTGGGGGTCCTGGGGTGGATTTTGGGGTCCTGGGAGGATTTTGGGGGTCCCATGTTGATTTTGGGTTTGATTTTGGGGTTCCTACGCTGATTTTTGGGTCCTGGGAGTGATTTTGGGGGTCCCGGGGTTGATTTTGGGGTCTCTGGGTTGATTTTGGGGGTCCCACGTTGATTTTGGGGTCTCTGGGTTGATTTTTGGGGGATTTTGGGGGTCCTGGGGTGGATTTTGGGGTCCTGGTGGATTTTGGGGGTCCTGGGGTGGATTTTGGATTTGATTTTGGGGTTCCTACGCTGATTTTTGGGTCGATTTTTGGGTCCTGGGAGGGGTTTTGGGGGTCCTAGGGTGGATTTGGGGGTCCAGGGAGGATTTTGGGGTCCCCAGGTGGATTTTGGGGTCCCAGGGTTAATTTTTAGGTGGATTTTGGGGGTCCAGGGGTGGATTTTGGGGGTCCTGGTGTTGATTTTGGGGGTCCCATGTTGATTTTGGCTTTGATTTGGGGTTCCTATGTTGATTTTTGGGTCCTGGGAGTGATTTTGGGGGTCCGGGGTGGATTTTAGGGCAGATTTTTGGGGTCCCAGGGCAGATTTTGGGGTCCCAGGGCAGATTTTGGGGGCAGATTTTGGGGTTCCCGGTGGATTTTTGGGGTCCCAGGGCAGATTTTGGGCTGGATTTTGGGGGTCCCAGGAATGATTTTGGGGTCCCAAGTGGATTTTTAGGATCCCAGGGCAGATTTGGGGTCCCAGGGCAGATTTTGGGGCAGATTTTGGGATCCCAGGCGGATTTGGGGCAGATTTTGGGATCCCAGGGCAGATTTTGGGGCAGATTTTGGGGTCCCAGGTGAATTTTAGGGTTCCCAGGGCAGATTTTGGGGTTCCCAGGGCAGATTTTGGGGGTCCCAGGGCAGATCTTGGGGGATTTTGGGGTCCCAGGTGATTTGGGGCAGATTTTGGGATCCCAAGTGGATTTTGGGGCAGATTTTGGAATCCCAGGGCAGATTTTGGGGTCCCAGGGCAGATTTTGGGATCCCAGGCGGATTTGGGGCAGATTTTGGGGTCCCAGGGCAGATTTTGGGGTTAATTTTGGGGTCCCAGGTGAATTTTTGGGGTCTCAGGGCAGATTTTGTGCTGGATTTTAGGGGTCCCAGGTGGATTTTTGGGTTCCTGGGGCAGATTTTGGGGTTCCCAGGGCAGATTTGGGATCCCAGGCAGATTTTGGGCGGATTTTGGGGTCCCGGGCGATTTTGGGGAGGGTCTCACCCGGCCGGCAGGCGGTGTCGCACAGCAGGGAGCACAGGTAGCAGAGCTGGCAGCCCTGGGGGGCGATTTTGGGGGTCACAAAGGGGAAATTGGGGTTTTTGGGGATTTTGGGGATTTTGGGGTTTTGGGGTCACCTGGCAGGGCTGGCAGGGGGCGCCTCGGCGCAGGGACAGAGTGAGCAGCGAGTGGCAGCGCTGGGGGCGGGGGGTCAGGGGCGCGGAGACCCCCAGAGTCCCCCCAAAATAACCAAAATATCCCGAAATATCCCAAAATATCCCGAAATATCCCAAAATATCCCGAAATAACCAAAAATAACCCAAAATACCCCAAAAATATCCCCTCAAAATAACCAAAATATCCCAAAATATCCCGAAATATCCCAAAATAATCCAAAATAATCCAAAATATCCCAGTATCACCCCAAAATATCCCAAAATAATCAAAAATAACCCAATATACCCCAAAATATACCAAAATATCCCAAAATATCCCAAAATAATCCAAAATATCCCAGTATCACCCCAAAATCCCCCAAAATATCCCAAAATAATAAAAATAACTCCAAAATATCCCCAAAATATCCCGAAATATCCAAAATAACCCAAAATAACCCAAATTCCTCTCTAGATCACACCATGGACACCCGGACCCCAAAATCCCCCCAAAATAACCCAAAATATCCCAAAATAACCAAAAATAACCCCCCAAAATATCCCAAAATCTCCTCTGGATCAGCCCATGGATACTGGACCCCAAAAATCTCCAAAATAACCCAAAATAACCCAAAATCACCCCAAAATATCCCAAAAAATCCCAAAATCCCTTCAAAATAACCCAAAATCCCCAAAGTATCCCAAAAATCCCAAGATCCCCTCCAAAATAACCCAAAAATCCCAAAATCCCTCCAAAATAACCCAAAATAACCCAAAATAACCCAAAATGCCTTCAAAAATCCCCCCCAACCTCCCCCAAAAACTCCCCATAATCCCCCAAAATCTCCCCCAAAATCTCCCCAAAACTCCCCAAATTTTCCCCAAATTCTGCAAAATTTCTCCATAATTTCCATAAAGTTCCCCAGAATTCCCCAAATCTACCGAAATCCCCAAAACTCCCCCAAAATTTCCCAAAATCCCCCAAACCCCCAAAATTTCCCCAAAACTCCCAAAACTCCCCAAATTTCCCCCAAATTTCCCTAAAATTCCCAAAATTTCCCAAATTCCCAAAACTCCTCAAAATTCCCCCAAATCTTCCCCCAAAATCTCCCCAAAATCTCCCCAATCCCTAAATCCCCAAAATTTCCCCAAAACTCCCCAAATTTCCCTAAAATTCCCAAAATTCCCCCACGCCTTCCCTAAATTTCCCAAAATTCCCCCAAAATCCCAGGAAATTCCCCAAAATCCTCCATAACCCCCAAATCTCCCAAAATCCCCCCCCAAATTTCCCCAAACTCCCTGAACGTCTCCAAATTCCCCCCAAATCTCCCAAATTTCCTTAAAATTCCCAAAATTCCTCAAATCCCCCAAATTTCCCTAAAATCCCCCAAATTTCTCCAAAATTCCTCAAAATTCCTCCAAAATTCCTCCAAAATCCCTAAATCCCCAAGCCCCCCAAAATTTCCCCAAATTTCCCAAAACTGCCCAACTTTCCCCAAATTTTCCTAAAATTCTCAAAAGTTCCCCAAATCTCCCAAAATCCCCCAATTTCCCCAAAATCCCCAAATTTTCCCAAAATTTCTCCAAAATCTCCCCAAATTTCCCCCAAATTTTCCCAAATCTCCCAAATTTCCCCAAATTTTTCCCAAATCCCCTAAATTTCCCCCAAAATTCCCTAAATTTCCAAAATTCCCCAAATTTTCCCAAAATCCCCAAATTTCCCCAAAATTCCCTAAATTTCCCCAAATTCTCCCAAATTTTCCCCAAATCTCCCCAAATTTCCCAAAGTTCCCCAAACCCCCAAACCCCCTAAATTTTCCCACCTTGCAGTAGCTGCAGTAGCTGCAGATGGAGCCGGTCTGTACCGGCCTTCGGCCTCACCCTCCTCCTCCTCCCTCGGCCTCCCTGCAATCCGGGAGGGTCACCCTAAATTCCAAAATCTTCCCAAAATCTTCATCCCTCCCCCCAAAAAATCCCACCTTCCTCTTCCTCGGAGCTGCCGCCTCCATCTTCATCATCTTCATCATCTTCATCTTCCTCGGAGCTGGGGCGTGACCTTCATCATCACCATCATCGTTGCCATGGCGACGGCCTTCATCACCACCATCATCATCGTTGCCATGGCGACGGCTTCGTCCCCCCGCGGCCTCGGTCGCCGTGGGGATGAGGATGAGGAGGATGAAGGTCGAGGGGCTCTTCCTCCTCCTCCTCCTCGTGAGGATGATGATGGTGGGCACTGGTGGGGCCTTCATCCCCCTGGTGATGGTGATGAAGGTTCAGCTCTTCCTCCTGCCTGTGAGGATGATGATGGTCCCCCTGAAGATGATGAGGATGAAGATGAGGATGATGAGGATGATGAGGATGATGAAGATGAGGAGGATGAGGAGGATGAAGATGATGAGGATGATGAGGATGATGAAGATGATGAAGATGAGGAGGATGAAGATGATGAGGATGAGGATGAGGAGGATGAGGAGGATGAAGGCTCAGCCCTCCCTCTCCTTCTCCATCACGGTGATGATGAGGATGATGATGAAGGCTCAGCCCTTCCTCCCCTCTCACCTGATGATGATGATGATGAAGGCTCAGCTCTTCCTCCTCCTCCTCCTCCTCGTGAGGATGATGATGATGGTGCCGGTCACTGCTGTGGCCTTCATCCCCCTGAAAATGAAGATGATGATGATGAGGATGATGAGGATGATGAAGATGATGAGGATGAGGATGAAGGTCCTGCCCTTCCTCCCCCCACCCTCCTCCTCATCCTCCCCCAGCCTTCCTCCCCTCCTGATGACGATGATGATGATGATGATGATGATGATGATGAAGGCTCGGCTCTTCCTCCTCCTCCTCCTCCTGGTGATGATGATGATGATGAGGATGATGAGGGTGATGATGATGAAGGCTCAGCTCTTCCTCATCGTGAGGATGATGATGGTCACTGGTGTGCCCTTCATCCCCCTGGTGAGGATGATGATGAGGATGAAGGCTCAGCCCTTCCTCCCCTCCCTGATGATGATGATGAGGATGAGGATGAAGGCTCAGCCCTTCCTCCCCCTCCCCACCTGAGGATGAGGATGAGGATGAAGATGAAGGCTCACCCTTTCCTCCTCTCCCTGATGATGAGGATGATGATGATGATGGTCACTGCTGTGCCCTTCATCCCCCTGAGGATGGTGAGGATGATGGTGATGAGGATGATGAGGATGGTGATGAAGGCCCAGCTCCTCCTCTCCCTGAGGATGATGATGATGGTGATGAAGGCTCACGATTTCCTCCTCTCCCTGATGATGAGGATGGTGATGATGAAGGCTCAGCCCTTCCTCCTCATGAGGATGAGGATGAGGATGATGATGATGGTGATGAAGGCTTACGATTTCCTCCTCCCCCTGAGGATGATGATGATGATGATGATGAGGATGAGGATGGGGATGAAGGCTCACGATTTCCTCCTCTCCCTGATGATGATGAGGATGAGGATGAAGGCTCAGCTCTTCCTCCCCTCTCACCTGATGATGGTGATGAAGGCTCAGCTCCTCTTCTCCCTGATGATGATGATGGTGGTGAGGATGATGATGATGAAGGCTCACCATTTCCTCCTCTCCCTGATGAGGATGAAGATGATGGCGATGAAGGCTCAGCTCTTCGTTTCCCTGATGATGATGATGATGATGAGGATGAAGGCTCAGCTCTTCCTCCCCTCTCACCTGAGGATGATGATGATGAAGGCTCAGCTCTTCTTTTCCCTGATGATGATGATGATGATGAAGGCTCACCATTTCCTCCTCTCCCTGATGAGGATGATGATGATGGCGATGAAGGCTCAGCTCTTCGTTTCCCTGAGGATGATGATGATGATGGTGATGAAGGCTCAGCTCTTCGTTTCCCTGATGATGATGATGAGGATGATGGCGATGAAGGCCGGGAGGGTCCTGAGCCCCCCGGAGCAGCAGCAGCACCAGGAGGAGCCACGGCCGGAGCATGGCCGGACACTGAGTGACCACTGAGTGACCAGTGACCACTGACCACTGAGTGACCACTGAGTGACCACTGACCACTGAGTGACACCGAGTGACCACTGACCACTGAGTAACCACTGAGTGAGTGACCACCGAGTGATCAGTGACCACTGAGTGACCACTGAGTGACCACTGAGTGACCACTGAGTGACACCGAGTGACCACTGAGTGACCACTGAGTAACCACTGAGTGAGTGACCACCGAGTGATCAGTGACCACTGAGTGACCACTGAGTGACCACTGAGTGACCACTGAGTGACCAATGAGTGACCAATGAGTGACCACAGTGACCACCGAGTGACCACTGATCACTGAGTGACACTGAGTGACCACCGAGTGACCACAGCCGGACCCTGAGTGACCACTGAGTGACCGCAGCAGCTGCCGCCCCTCCCCCACCCCAAAAATAGAAACCGGGGGGTGTGGGGGAGGGGCAGGAGAAATTTGGGAAAAAAATCCCCAAAATTCCAGATTTTGGAGCCGGTTTTGGGGTTTTTTCCCACATTTTGGGGGGTCAAATTTGGGCAATATTTAAAGGGACCAACCCCCCCCCAAAATTAAAAATTCAAATTTATTAAAATTAAATTTGACCCATTTTTGCCGGGGTTACCCCAAAATATTTAACATTTAATATTTAATAATCAATATTATCATTTTTATTATTTAATATTGTTATTATTTTTAATTTTTATCTATTTATTTTTTATTTTTTATTTTTTATTATTTGATATCTATTTAACATTTAATGATTGATGTTTAGCACTTAACATTTAATATTTTTAAAATCTGTATTTAATATCTAAAATTCTACAGTCGATATTTAAAATTATATATTTGACATTTTAATTTCCACATTTAATATTCCATATTAAATATTTCTTTAATATTTAATGTTCAATGTTTAATATTTAATATTTCAGGGGGACCCTAAAATTTCAGCCCCCCATATTTAGGGGTAAATTTTGGGGGTGTGACGCCAAATTTAATTGTTTTAATTTTTTTCTTTTTTTTTTAATTTTTTGGGGTTGTTTCCAAAATTGGACTCTCTGAGCTAAAAATAGACCTGGCGGGGGGAGGAGGTGCCGTGGGGATTCTGGGATAGCTGGGCCTTGAGGGTGGGGGAGGGCACCCCAAAATTTCCTCCCCACCGCAAAAAAAAAAATTAAACAAAGGGGGCGGGGCGCCCCAAGGACAATTTGGGAGGGGGAGGGGAGGTTCTGCCCTCCCCACCCCCACACAACCTTGAGGGGGGAAATAAAGGGAGACCCTCCCCTCACCCCCAAAAATCAGACCTGCTCCCGCTGCGCCATGGGGGCCGCAGGTGAGGGGGAGGGGGACCCCAAAAATATTTTTGGGAGGAATGGGAAATCCCAAATTATGGGGGGAACCCAATTTGGTGGGAATCCAAATTTGGGGAGGGGATCCAAATTTGGGGGGATCCAAATTTGAGAGGGGATCCCAATTTGGGAGGGGGATCCCAATTTGGGGGAATCTCAATTTTGGGAGGGAAATCCAAATTTGGGGGGATCCAAATTTGGGAGGGGAATCCAAATTTGGGGGATCCAAATTTGGGGTGGGGGATCCAAATTGGGGGAGGGATCCAAATTTGGGGGAGGATCTAAATTTGGGGGGATCCAAATGTGGAGGGATCCAAATTTGGGGGAATCCCAATTTTGGGGGGGGGATCCAAATTTGGGGGGAATCCCAATTTTGGGGGGATCCAAATTTGGGGGAATCTCAATTTTGGGGGAGGGGAAATCCAAATTTGGGAGGGGATCCACATTTGGGGGATCCAAATTTAGGGGTGGAAATCCAAATTTTGGGGGGACACCCATGTGACCCCAAATTATGGGGCGGGGGACCTCAAGACCCTCCCCAGTTCCTCAGGGACCCCAATTTTGGGGTGGGGTGTTAGGACCCCAAATTATGGGCGAAGGACCCCAAATTTTGGGGTGGGGGTGTCTTGGGACCCCAATTATGGGATGAGGATACCCCAAGACCCCCTCAATTCCTCAAGAACCCAAATTTTGGGGTGGGGATACCCCAAACCCCTCCCCACTCCTCAGGGACCCCAAATTTTGGGGCGGGGATACCCCAAGCGCCCTCCCCAATTCCTCAGGGACCCCAAATTTTGGGGTGGGGTACCTCAAGCCCCTCCCCAGTTCCTCCCCCCTCCCCCCCGCAGCTCCTGGCCCTGCTGACCCTCCTGGCGCCCCCCGCGCTTTTTGGGGACCCCTCAGGGACCCCCCTGGCCGTGCTGAGCCCCAAGCCCGGCGGGCTCCCCGCGCTGCTGGGGGGTCCCCGCGGTTTTTGGGGTCCCGGCCGCCCCCGTGCCGGCCCGTGAACGTGACGGTGGCGCTGGAGAAGGAAGAGTGTCCCCAGTGCCGGGCGGTGACAGCGACCGGCCTGCGGGGGCTTCTGCAGGACACGGGTAGGGGGGATTTGGGGGATTTGGGGGATTTGGGAGAGTTTGGGGGGCTGGGGGAGATTTGAAGGGGTTTGGGGGGATTTGGGGGGGTTTGGGGGGGATTTGGGGGGGATTTGAGGAGATTTGGGGGATTTAGGGATTTAGGGATTTGGGGGATTTAGGAGAGTTTGGGAGAGTTTGGGGGAGTCTGGGAGAATTTGAGGGGTTCAGGGATTTGAGGGACTTAGAGATTTGGGGATTTAGGGGATTTAGGAGAGAGTTTAGGGGTTTGGGAGATCTGAGGGTTTGGAGGATTTTGGGGGATTTGGGGGCATTTAGGGGATTTAGGGGAGTTATGGGGGCTTGGAGAGGCTTGAGGGATTTGGGGAGATTTGAGGGGATTTTGGGGGATTTGGGAGAGTTTGGGGTTGGGGGAGATTTGAGGGCCTGAGGGGATTTGGGGACTTAGAGAGTTGAGGGGATTAGGAGATTTAGGAACTATGGGGTTTGGGAGGATTTGGGGGATTTAGAGGCATTTAGGGGATTTAGGGGAGTTATGGGGGCTTAGGGAGGTTTGAGGGGATTTGGGGAGATTTGAGGGGGATTTTGGGGTTTGGGGGTTTTGGGGAGGTTTGAGGGATTTGGGGGAGATTTTGAGGAGTTGCGGGTGATTTGGGGGATCTGAGGGAATTTGGGGAATTTCAGGGTTTTGGGGAGATTTAGGGGAGATTTGAGGGGGTTTGGGGGAGTTAAGGGAGTTATGGAGGGATTCTGGGGAGTTTGGGGAGGGTTTGAGGGGGATTTGGGAGATTTGGGGAGTTTTTGAGAAATTTGGGAGATTTGGAAAGGGTTGCGGGCATTTGGGGGATTATAGGGGTTGGGGGATTTGGGGGATTTGGGGATTTAGGGATTATGGGGTTTGGGAGGGTTTAGGGATTTTGGGAGGAGTTAAAATGGAATTTGGGGGAGTTATGGGGGCTTGGGGATTTGGAGTGTTTGGGGCAGATTTTAGGGGTTAGGGGGCATTTGGGGGATTTTGGGGAATTTTGGGGAGATTTGGAGGGGGTTAGGAGGGATTTGGGAATTCGAGGGGTTTGGAGGGAGTTATGGGGATTTAAGGGGAATTATGGGGGATTCTGGGGAGTTTGTGGGGATTTGGGGGATTTTGGGGGTCTTGAGGGAGTTATGGGGAATTTGGGAGGTCTAGGATGAATTAAGGGGATTTGGGGAGTTACGGGGGATTTCAGATTTTGGAAGGATTTGGGGGAGTTAGGGAAGATTTGAGAGATTTGGGGATCTGAGGGAAATTTGGGGAAAATTTTGGGGGGATTTGGGGATCTGATAGAAATTTGGGAGGATTTTGAGAGAATTCTGCCAGTTTGGGGAGGATTTGGGGGCACACTGAGCAGCCTTGGGTGCTCTACAGTGCCTCGGAGTGTATCGGGGTGAATTCAGAACCGCTCTGGGGATTTTGGGGATTGTTATTTTTGGGGTGGGGGTCTGTAGATGATTTTTGGGGTGTCCCCCGCAGGAGCCGGTTTACCGCAGCCCCTGGGCCCCCGGCAGGCCGCCTGCACCTACGGGGGGTTCGCTACGAGCGCTTGGCTGCTGGGGCTGCCCCCGGCACCGACCCCGCCCGTCACCGTGCCCGTAGGCGCTGGGCTGTCGCTGCGCCGCTGCCCCATGGCCGCCGCCGACTGCGCCGTGCTGAGCTGGGGCCCGCCTTCTGCGGGCCCCAGGGGAGTCTGGGGGTCCTGAGGCCCGGCCTTGGGGATCCTCGACCCTCAGTTGTGGGGTCTTTTTGGTGGGAGTTAATAAAACCTCCAGGCCGCCAGAGGCGCTGTGTGTTTTGGGGGTTACCATAGAAAGCAGAACATAAAACCTCCAGGCCGCCAGGGGCGCTGTGTGTTTTGGGGTTACCATAGAAAGCAGAACATAAAACCTCCAGGCCGCCAGGGGCGCTGTGTGTTTTGGGGGTTACCATAGAAAGCAGAACATAAAACCTCCAGGCCGCCAGGGGGCGCTGTGTGTCATTGGGGGATACCATAGATTGGAGTCCATGAAACCTCCAGGCCGCCAGGGAGCATGTGTGTTTTTGGGTGATACCATAGAGAGGGGAACATAAAACCTCCAGGCCACCAGGGGGCGCTGTGACCATTGGAGGATACCATAGAGAGGGAAACATAAACCTCCAGGCCGCCAGGCGCTGTGTGTTTTAGGTGATACCATAGAGAGGGAACATAAAACCTCCAGGCCGCCAGAGGGCGCTGTGTGTTTTGGGTGGTTACCATAGAAAGCAGAACATAAAACCTCCAGGCCACCAGGGCGCTGTGTGCCATTGGAGGATACCATAGAGAGGGAAACATAAAACCTCCAGGCCGCCAGGGGCGCTGTGTGTCATTGGGGATACCATAGAGAGCAGAACATAAAACCTCCTAGCCGCCAGAGGGCGCTGTGTGTTTTTGGGGGTTACCATAGAATGCAGAACATAAAACCTCCAGGCCGCCAGAGGCGCTGTGTGTCATTGGGGATACCATAGAGGGAACATAAAACCTCCCGGCCGCCAGAGCGCTGTGTGTCATTAAGGGTGCACCATAGAGTGGGGACAGCTCTTTTTGGGGATTTTGGGGGCTCTTGACCCCGGGTTTGGGAATCCTCGCCCCTCAGTTGTGGGGTTTTTTTGGAGTGGTAATAAAATCTCCTGGCCGCTAGAGGGCGCTGTGTGTCATTAGGGGCACCATAGAGTGGGGACTGAAAGGAATTGGGATCAGGGAGACAGAAGTTACTTACCAGTTATGTCGTAGAATTAAAGCAGCTCTGTTATAAAAATGTGAGGGAAAATGGGTGGGAACCGTGAGGGGAAAAAGAGCGGAAACATGAGGGAGAAACAGATGGGAAATTACGAGGGGAGAAAAAGGGCAGGAAAATGTGAGAAAAGGGAAAGAACGGGAAATGTGAGGGGGAAAAAGAGCGTGGAAAATGTGAGGGGAGAAAAGAGAGAAACGTGAGGGAGAAAAGGGCAGGAATCGTGAGGGGAGGAAAGGGCAGGAAATGTGAGGGGAGAAAAGAGTAGGAAACTGAGGGGAGAAATGGCAGAAAAAAGGGAGGGAACTGTGAGGGGAGAAAAGGGTGGAGGTGTGAGGGGAGAAAAGAGCGGGAAACATGAGGGGAGAAAAGGGTGGGAAACGTGAGGGGAGAAAAAATATCACAAAACATGAGGGAGAAAAGAGCGGGAAAGAGGAGGGGGAAAAAGAGCAGAAATGTGAGGGGAGAAAAGGGCGGGAAAAGGAGGGGAAAAAACAATGGGAAACGGGAGGGGAGAAAAGAGCACGAAATGTGAAGGGAAAAAAGGGCAGGAATCATGAGGGGACAAAAGAGCGGGAATCATGAAGGGAGAAAAGGTTGGGAAAAGGTGAGGGGAGAAAAAGAGCAGGAATCGTGAGGGGAAAAAAGAGAGTGGGAAACGTGAAGGGAGAAAATGGCGGAATAATGAGGGACAAAAGGGGCGGGAAGCGTGAGGGGAGAAAAAGAGCGGGAAAGCGTGAGGGGAGAAAATGGCAGAATCATGAGAGGACAAAAGGGCAGGAATCATGAGGGGAGAAAAGGTTGGGAAAATGCAGCGGAGAAAAAAACAGGAAACATGAGGGAAGAAAAGAGCGGGAATTGTGTGGAGAGAAAGAGAGTAGGAAATGTGAAGGGAGAAAATGGCAGAATCTTGAGGGGAGAAAAGAGCGGGAAACGTGAGGGAAGGAAATGGCAGCAAACCTCAGTTCTCCGTTCCTGCAAACTCCACGATCTCCCAGGAATCAGCTTTTCCTTTCGCTTTCACCCCAAAACCTCCCAAACCCGGCCCCTTCCTTTCCGTTCCTCGCGTTTGGGCACCGGTACAAAATTGGATGTAAACAAACCCAAAACTTGCTGGGATTGTTTTGGTCCCTGAAGTCGCCAGTCCCGGAATGTCCCTGACTCAGGGGTGCCCTGGGGGTGGTTGGGTCTGGGTCTAACTGGTTTAACTGGTTTAACTGGTGCAACCGGTTTATTTCTCTACCAGAGCCGGTTTAACTGCACTAACTGGTTTAACTGGTTTAATCCTCCAGTCTAACTGGTGTAACTGGTTCATTTCTCTACTAGAACCAGTTTAAGTGCTGTAACTGGTTTAACTGGTTAAATTCTCCAGAGTCACTGGTGTAACTGGTTTATTTCTCTACCAGAACCAGTTTAGCTGGTTTAGCTGGTTAAATTCTACAGTGTCAGTGCTGTGACTGTTCCCGCCTAAAGCCCCTGATCCCAGAGCCCCCAAATACCCCCAAATCCCAAATTGTTTTCCGTCAATCCCAAATCTCCCCTTCCAAATCCCCATCCCAGCCCCATCCAATTCCAAGGTCCCTCCTGGCTCTCAAATCCCTTTTTTTTTTTTTTTTTTTTATATTCTGTGTGCCAAGTGCCAATTTTCCCATTTTATTGAGCAAAGGAACAAAGGGTGAGGGACTTCAGGGTTGAGAGGACACGGGATGGGAGAGCAGAGGGTCTGGAACATTCCCAGCCCAGGGTGTCCGTTCTGCACGGAAGGTTTCAGAGGTTTCCTGAGTTCTCCTGGAGACTGTGAGGTTCTGCTGAAGGATCTTCTGAAGCTTCTATGGGGTTCTAGAGCTGCCTATGGGATTCTAGAAGATTCTATGGGGTTCTTGGGGTCTCTATGGGGTTCTAGAGATGCCTATGAGGTTCTAGAGGTGTCTATGGAATTCTTGGGGTCTCTATGGGGTTCTAGAGATGCCTATGGGGATCTAAGGGTCTTTATGAGGTTTCAGAAATGCCTATGAGGTTCTAGAAGTTCCTATGGGTTTCTAGAAGTACTCTACGGGGTTCTAGATGTTCCTATGAGGTTCTAGAGGTTTTAATGGGGTTTTAGAAATGCCTACAAGGTTCTAGAGGTGTCTATGGGGTTCTAGAAGTGCCTATAAGGTTCTAGGAGTCTCTATGGGGTTTTAAACATGCCAATGGGGTTCTAGAAGTTCCTATGGGGATCTACAAGTGCATATGGGGTTCCAGAAGTGCCTATGGGGTTGTAGAAAGCCTATGGGGTTCTAGGAGTCTCTATGGGGTTTTAGACATACCTATGGGGTTCTAGAGGTGTCTATGGGGTTCTAGGAGTCTCTATGGGGTTTTAAACATTCCTACGGTGTACTAGAAGTGCCTATGGGGTTCTAGGGGACTCTATAGAGTTTCAGACTTTCCTAAAGGGTTCTAGAAATTCCTATGGGGTTCTAAAGGTGCCTATGGGGTTGTAGAAGTGCCTATGGGGTTCTAGAGGTCTTTATGGGGTTTTAGAAATGCCTACAAGGTTCTAGATGTGCCTATGGGATTCTAGGAGTCTCTATGGGATTTTAAACAAGCCTACAGGGTTCTAGAAGTTCCTATGGGGTTCTAGAAGTTCCTATGGGGTTCTAGATATAGCTAAAAACTTTTAAGCGTGTCTGCTGCGTTTCAGTTGGTCCACGTGGTTCCGGGGCTGTCCAGGAGGTCCCACTGAAGGTTCCACACTTCTCCTGGCAGCGTTTCATGGGGTCTCCAATTTGGCCTCTTTTCACAGTCCCCATCTGCTAGTCCAGCTCGTCCAGCCCCACCTCGAGGGTGGAGGACACCTTGTAGGACATGATGGCCGACACCTTGATGGGCCCGCCGCTCAGCTCGGCAATCCTCGGCTCTCTTTGAC